>JAYKKM010000302.1:292500-562500 GCA_035772405.1 Chrysogorgia sp. JL179-B06 | reverse complement strand
GGGATGTTGTGGGCTGACGTGGGACGAAATAAGCGGGCGCGGTCAAACGTAAGTTGCGGTCAAACGCAAGTTGCGGTCAAACGTAAGTTGCGGCTTATCGTAGCCGTAGGTCGCGAGAATACATGCTTGGCATTTTTTGTTACAATCAAATTTCGCCACCGCAGAGCTTGGCCAGAATATGTCTTGAAATAAATAAAATATACCCTTTAATTCTTATTCTCTTTATCTTCAGTACTAACCAGACTCACGATCATCACAATATAGTACAAGTGAAATCAACAAACCCGCCCCAGTACAGCAATATCTTTAGCGCGCGGCAAGATGGAGACTTCCTGAAGGGTGTGCTCGAACTACATGTTCGATGACATTCTGACAGTCCATGACATTCTCCCTCGTTGAGCAGTTTTTTTTACTGTTGTTCAAGACGTCTTCGAATATAGTTTACACTTAGAATAGAAATAGAAAGCCTTTATTTAAACACGATAGATAAAGCTAAATACCTGTGTGTAAATAATAAATAATAATAAATACTAAATACCTGTGTGTAAATCAATGAATGTTAATTTAAAAAAAAAGAATCTACGTCTATTAAGTCAGATATATAAATAATAATTAGCTGGTATTAAATCTGGGTATCTATAAACAGTCTGAGTGACCCGGCCTTGAGTTAAGGTATATAACTATTACGTCGCTTTTTGAAGATGCTCGTAGACAAAGAATTAGGCAGACTGCCATAATATACCTTATAAAAAAGCAGTTGAAAATAATATCTAATTTATAATATAAGACGAAATTTGACGACTTGTCATTATTAAGCACCTCTTCAGATGCCATATATTTAGGAAAGTCAAAAATTATCCTAGCTGTTCTACAGTGCAGCCTTTCAATGGAATTAATAATATCTAGTGAATTATATTGCACGTACCCCATGCACATAACTATACCATGCCGAAGCTCGTCTAAAGCTTCTATATAAGATCTCATGGGGATCATTGTTCATATCTTCGATTTGGTTCTTTCGCTTTCGACTGTATCTATAAGTAACTTTGAGAATGTTGATTGTTATGAGAGCATCAGTTTAGACTATATTGTATAACGCTCCTAAAACGTCTTTACTATTATTATTATTCCTGTCTTTTGTAAATTTCCAGCGGGTGGTTCTTCCTTCACTTTACTATGGCGGCTCTACACTTTCCACCCTTGATTTTGTATTAAAGTGCCTATCCGGGGTTTGGGGATTTTACATATTCGTGATCTTTGGGTTCTACCAAAAAGAAATGTAATATATCTTGTTGTTCGAAAATTGCATCTTCATGCCTTTTCCCCCTGCTAAAGTTCACAGGAAGTGACATCAACCCAGGGACACGCGATATTTTGCGGCGTTATTCAACAGTGAATGTTTAGGAATTGAGTGAATTTTGTCAAAACAGGTTGTTTAAAGTTCAAAGCCAAATTTTCGCTGTATTTCATTGCTGAATCACTCCGTAAAATATTGCGTGTCCCTGGATTGACGTCACTTCCTGTGAACTTTAGCATGGGGAAAAGGCATGAAGATGCAATTTTCGAACAACAAGATATATTACATTTCTTTTTGGTAGAACCCAAAGATCACGAATATGTAAAATCCCCAAACCCCGGATAGGCACTTTAACCTCGCCACTATATATTGTCTCCACTGGCCTCTCGGTATACCATCTCCATGCACAGTCACCACATCTAACCGTCACCGCATCTCTTCCACCTCAGATAAGGACATAACTGCGAGAAGCTATAGACACGTACGCATTTATATATTATAGACTTGACAGTTGCAATAGAATCCTTCATGGCTTATCAGAAGCTGAATTGAGCAAGTTACAGCGAATTCAGGACACTGCTGCCTGCAGCCTTGTTGCTATGGTTAACAAATCAGATCAGATCTGCCCTGTGTTTAGTAATCTTCACTAAAGCGCTAAAACGCTATTTGCACTTTGACCCCAAATACGATATTACTGATATAGATCCTACATGAAGTAAATAGTTGAATGCCAAAATGTTTTATGATTTGAGCTTTGCGTTGATTGTTTTTCCGAAATGTTATTGACCGTGACGTCATTTAAGGCATCATTTCAGATACAATATTCTGCTTCTAGAGAAATTTGACCTTATTGAAACGTTTATGGTATACTTGAACGTTATACTAGAGATTTTATCAACTTTTTCATTCAAATGCTCAAGACAGGAAAGAACGCCAAATTCCTGCGTAGACGTCACACTCATTAGTATTCTAAAAAAAACATAAATTTTTATAAAGTATCGAAGATAGAATCAATGAAATAGCTAACTGTTTAACTATTGTCTCACATAGAATGTTTATGAATAATAAAACAATTGTGGCTTAGGGACTTTAAGATCGTGATCTAACCGAAATATGCTATTTGTGCCCAAGTCGAACATTCTCGTGAAGTCCATCCAATATAGTATTCTATAGAATATTCTTATCCTTAAGAATTGGATTTTGAGATCCTGTAGAATATTCTGTAAACTATATTCTATAGGACAACATTATTTTAGAATACCTTGAAGAAATGATATTTGAACATTTTTCGAATTCATATATCATGCAATGAAAGTCCGTAACAATTAATGAATACTTTTAGCAGTTTTAAACACTCTAGCTAATATTAAGGAACATAATGTTAAAACTTTTCACACACGAGTCTCAGACCACTTAGGTGTCTCTGCTCTGGAAAGACACGAATTAATCATTCCCGCACAAGTATCCTAACACATCATTGTCACATTGGACACCCCGTTTCAAATTCTCATGATGATTTCACAATTTTGTCTTCCTCCTCTTCCACCTCTGTCCCTAAACTTCATCATGTCCGAGAAGCCTTTTTAAAAGTCAAAAACTCAACCCTTTCCTTAATGTTAACATGTGCACTTTTCCCCTTTCCTTATTTTAACTTATCACTTGCCTAGCGCTGCATATTTCCGATTTTTCCTGATACGCCAATAATATACATCCTGATACGCCAATAATATACATTTTAATATATCTAACTAAAGTATCATCTAATTAACCGCTGTAATTTTTAGCACCTTTGTAAATAATTTATGTTGCGCGTAGCAACGAAACGTAAGATCTTCTCAAAATGAACCTCTTAAATATGCTTTCGTGTTTTTTCTGGGCTTTGTTGTTTATTATTCGATTACGATTTCCGCCTAGTACTCCTAAAGAATACAATTATTGGAATTCGCTAAAGATCTTATAGTGTATGCTAGGAACCTTGAAACTATGCAACCGACTATAGTTTATTTTATTTCATAAATAAACATTGAAATAAGTAAAATATGTGCTTGTATTAATATAGAATGTCCAATAGAGAATTCAATAGAATGTTCTACTAATTATATACAAGATAATTATATATTGTGTATAGAATATATTATATGTTTGAATTGGAATAATAAAACGCAATGTGATTATTGTGCAGAATCATTATAGTAGCTTATTGCAGCCGTGTGGGCAATAATCAGGAAAACAACAATAATTACCAGATAATTATCATGCCATTGTATTATTTATCAAAATAGATCATCCGATCTTCAATTGATCCCAGGTAGTAGAAACAGAAATGTGTGTGACAAACATTATCACGTTCAATGATATGTATACTCTTTCTAAATTTTATGCTGTCAGCTTTGGTACCCAGCAATGTTACGTCCTTTGTTTATTTTATAGACGATCGGAAGTCGACGTCAATACAAAAAAAGAACAGGACAAGAAACATTGTTTGGTCCAACCCCTTACAGCGAAAACGTACAGACAAACGTGGGAGGAACATTCCCACGATTTATAATCGACAAACATTCATGCCCTCGACATCCTGTTCAATAGAAATAATGTGAAAGTGAGCGACAGTTGCACGAGAAATATGACCAGTATTATAAAGAGTCATCATTGAAAAAATAATAAACAACACCAAGACCCACCCAGACAAATGTAATTGCAGAAAGAAAGAAGAATTCCCATTCGACGGAATGTCTCTATCCGGAAGGGTATAGTCCACAAACGACAACCTACGTCATTCAAATACGTCAAGCACTCCCACGACACCGCTCTTTCCAAATACATTTGGGACTTAAAGGACAATAGCATCAAACACTCAATCAAATTTGTCATATCAAAACAAGCAAGTCCACATAATAAAAGTCTTCAGATGACAAAAATCTTCGTTCCCCAAGAAAAGATCCGAATTAATTACAAAATGCCGACACGTACGAAAAGTTCCTCGCAGTTATTACAATAACAACTCTCTACCCGACCTTCTTCAATAACACATCGCAATTACCGCCTACTCCGATGAGCTGATTTTAACTCTTTTTAACGCATTTATAATATCTAGACTTGACAGTTGCAATAGAATCCTTCATGGCTTACCAGAAGTTGAATTGAGCAAGTTGCAGCGAATTCAGGACACTGCTGCCTGCAGCCTTGTTGCTAGGGTTAAAAAATCAGATCATATCTACCCTGTGTTTAGTAATCTTCACTGGTTGCCAGTAATATCAAGGATTATATTTTGTTGAAAACTTTCGAAGCTTTACGGTATGGTTAGGTACATATATATAATTGAAACGTTGATGGTATACTTGAACGTTATACTAGAGATTTTATCAACATTTTCATTCAAATGCTCAAGACAGGAAAGAACGCCAAATTCCTGGATAGACGTCACACTCATTAGTATTCTAAAAAAACCATAAATTTTTATAAAGTATCGAAGATAGAATCAATGAAATAGCTAACTGTTTAACTATTGTCTCAAATTGAATGTTTATGAATAATAAAATAATTGTGGTTTAGGAAACTTTAAGATCATGATGTCCAAGTCGAACATTCTCGTGAAGTCCTCGTTCGTGGGAAGACGAAAATATCACGATAGGATCCAATATAATATTCTATAGAATATTCTTATCCTTAAAATATTTTAGTATGTCTTGAAGAAATGATATTTGAACATTTTTTCAAATTCATACTTTGAAGTCAAAACTTTTAGCAGTTTTAAACAGTTTAATATTACGGAACAAAATGTTACAACTTTTACACACACGAATCTCAGGCCACTTGGGTGTCTCTGCTCTTAGTGGAAAGACACGAATTAATCCTTCCCCCACAAGTATCCTGACACATCATTGTCACACTGGACACTCCGTTTCTCATGATGATTTCACCATTTTGTCTTCTCCTCTTCCACCTCTATCTCTGAACTTGATGTCCGAGAAGCCTTGCTCTTTCCTTATTTTAATTTATGACTTGCCTTACAGTGCATATTTTCGATTTTCCCTCCGCACACGCCAATAATATACATCCTGATACGCCAATAATATACAATTTAATATATCCTAACTAAAGTATCATGTAACTTAACCGCTGTAATTTTTAGCACCTTTGTAAATAATTTATTCATTCATTCCGTGATGATGTTGCGCACAGCAACGAAACGTAACATCTTCTCTAAATAAACTTTTAAATATGCCTACATTTCGTGTTTTTTTTTGCTGGGCTTTTTTATTTATTATTCGATTACGATTTCCGCCTAGTAATTCAATTGCTCGTATCCTAAAGAATACAATTATTATAGTCTATGCTGAGAACCTTGAAACTATGCAACTGACTATAGTTTATTGTATTTAATAAAACATTAAAATAAATAGAATATACAGGGTGTATAAAAAAAAGCGCAACCTCGGAATTTCCCAAGAAATCCACTATGTTCTTAAACACAAATATTTTCGCCCCTGGGAATTTAAAATAGCTTGTAATCGTATTCCAGGGGTATAACTGTCTAATTACTACAAACTCGAGCACGTAAAGCAGAATTGAATCGAAATTTATACATTTATTTAATGGAAAGTTGTTTAGTTTACAAGTATCAACACGTTAAATTCCCAGAGGCCTAAAATATTTTGTGCTAATAAAAACAAAGTGGATTTCTTGGGAAATTCCGAGGTTGCGCTTTTTTTGATACACCCTGTATGCTTGGATTAATAAAACATACACGATAAATATTCTATAGAATGTACAATTGAATGTCCAATAGAATATCCAATAGAGAATCCAATATAATATTCTATGCTAAGTATATCTACAGAATAATTATTAGATTATATTGTGTATATAAGACATTATATGTTTCAATTGGAGTAATAAAACGCAATGTGATTATTGTGCAACTTCGGCAACCTATGTCATTCAAATACGGCAAGCACTCCCACGACACCGCTCTTTCCAAATACATTTGGGACTTAAAGGACAATATCATCAAACACTCAATCAAATTGTCCATATCGAAACAAGCAAGTCCACATAATAGGGGTCTACTTGTTGTTACTTGTGCTCAACAGAAAAATTATACATCCTAGATGCCAAAAATCTTCGTTCCTCAACAAAAGATCTGATTTAATTAGAAAATGACGTCACGTACGATAAATTACAAATAATAACCCTCTACCGTCCTCCTTCAATAACTCTTTTTATCCATTTTGAACTTTTAACAATATTAATATTGTTATGAATTATATATAATTGATCACACAGCCAACCTTCAACCATGTGCTCAAATCAAAAATAATTTTAATCAAATATTTCAGCTACACTTCTTTACGTTTCGGAGCACTGTCCTTCAGAAAACCGATATATAACTATACATTGTCCGACTGTTGTTGAGTAACGAGTTAGTGAAAGCATCGCGAATTTCGACAAATCAAACGAAGATCAATACGAAGACAACAGATCAAGCTCCGCCAAACAAAGGCAGACTCTCAAGTCTCAAGAAACGTTTTGACTTTTAACAGGTATAAAGAACGTTCTGAGAACAAAGATTTCCAAGGATTCACTATACTATTAACTCAGTTCACATTATATAAACTATACTCAAGAATTCTCAAAGATTTCACATTCGGTTTCGATTATCCGAGCACGAGTTAGCTAGTCGTGTCCGTTTAATTCCGTTTTATTATATTCATTTCTACATATTAATGTTTCAAAGTTCAAAATAGCAGAGATTGAAGGATAAGTTTACATGGACTATCCAAAATAATTGTTGTTATAACGATATTAACCGAACAACCCTGGAACTAGAAATTTGAAGCTCACTGAAAGAATGACTCTCGACATGACAGCTACGGGTCATTGAATTATCGTGGGTGATTGATCGATGTTTACATGAATATCTTAGAACGATATGTCGAGTTGAAACTGTAGCATTCGGAGGAACTGCTATGGGCATTCTTTCCTTGGCCTGCTCTTCGAGTTTGTTGTCGTCCGCAGAGCTTATGTAAGAAATTCGCTTAAAATCACCGACATCTTCTCCTTTTGTTGAATACTCGCATCGGACTTGTAATATGGCGCCCGGTTTCAAAATCTGCACGAATTTGACAAAACTGTCACAGACGTTGATCGTATGTAATGATTGCTCAGCTGGATATTTATGTTGGCATTTTTGGACATGGTACGCATGCATCATGCAGTTGAGAGATTTTGACCAAGAGGCGAATTACAAAACCAAACAGCTCCACTTCTGGGTTGAACTTTGATGAGTTAAATCTGCATGCAACTGGACGGAGCCGACTGAAGAATTTTTTTACAGTTTCCACAGGGAATTTTGGAAACTGACAGACTTCACACATTTTCCCATCCGATTCATCTTCTTCGCAGAAACGTCGCGTTGGTGTTCAAAATAGCATTTCCATTTTAGGGTGGAGAAGTCCCTACAAATTAAAGAAGAAAGTGGTCCAGGTGAATTATGAAGTCGACATTTGCGGGACAAGGAAGAGATTCCAAGTTTTCCATGTTAACATGTTGCGTGGATGGCGCACACCAATGGGGACGAACAAGGACGAAGGAAAGGATCTGCCAGACCTCTTAAAATCCACGAATCCCAAAGCACCAACAGTGTAACCATAGGACATCAACTGATTGAAAACCAGAAAGCAGACTTGGTTGACACACTTGAAAATTGGGTAAAGGTAATCCAAGTAAGACCTCATGGGAGAATAAACATGACTTGTGAACACCAAGACCGTTCGCCAACGACCATACAGAACACTCTACGGACAAAGGGAGGTTATGAAAGAAGAGCTCAACAAAATGTTGCAAATGATTCCAAAGAAAGTTGGAACACCACGGTTGTGTACAGACTTCGGATGACTAAAAAAAACTTATCCAAGTTTGATGCTTATCCTATTGCTAGGATAAATTATCTAATTGACCGTCTTGGTAAAGCCCGCGTTTTATATCAACTCTCGACCTGACCAGAGTGTAGTGGAAAGTACCTATTCGGCCATAATTACATGGAGGAGAGCTGGCCCGGTTGTCGGGATATAATAATAACAATAATATAATAATTTATTATTTATATAGCGCTAATTCATAAAAAGTCCAAAATTTAAAGCGCTTTACAATTGAATGATTATAATAATAATAAAAAGAAACCTAAAAATTACAAATTTACAAGTTTAAATATTTACAAATATAAGCAATAAGAACAATGGTTAACTACCATAAGCCTTGCTAAAAAGAAATGTTTTAGAGCTGTTTTGAAGGCATCCATGCACTGATTGACTACACTTCAGTTCTAGCGGAAGCTCGTTCCAAAGTTGCGGCATGCGCATACAGAAAAAGCCCGGTAACCACACGACTTCAAGTTATACAGTTGAGTCTTTAACAGCAGTTTATGACTCGATCTAAGACTACGCTGTGGTACATGTTGTTCTAAAAGTTCTTATAAATAAATAGGTGCCATACCATGCATTACTTTATAGACATATAACAGGATTTTAAACTCTATGCGTTGTTCAACTCACGGCAGCCATGAATGAAGCTCCATTAAAAGAGGAGTTACATGGTCAAATGAGAGAGTGTGACTAACTTACAGCAGCATTGAGCACATATTGCAAGCGTTGGATCTTGTACTTTCGATGTTACAAATGCATGTATTAGAGTCTTCGCAGTGTCCATACGGTTTCGTTAAGATTATTTTATGGCTTACTCTTCACAGAAGAAATCAGCCTTCGTGACACCCTTCGGCTATATCAATTCCAAGTGATACCCTTTGGATTACATGGGCACCAGCAACGTTTCAACTAATGATGGAGGCTGCACTCTTAAATGATGTAACCGTTTTCAGCGAGACATGGGAGGACCTGCACCTAAAGCATCTAGAGCATATCTTTTCCAGATTGAGAGAGGCGAATCTCATGGCCGCAAAGTGTAACTTTGGCATTAGCGAAGTTATCTTCCTAGGCCACACTGTTAGTGGAGGCGTGACGAGAATCAGTGAAGATTATAGCCATAGTAGCATTTCCAAAGCCATGCAATAAGAAAGAAGTCAGAAGTTTTCTCGGTCTCGATAGATATTACCGGAAATTTATACCGGGCTATTTATACCTAATTATATTTATACCGGGCTATTTACATAAATATATAATATATATATATATATATCGGCGATAATGGGTCCCTGCCGCGGCGAGATTATCAAATAATTAATAATTATTATTATTTAAACTGTTAGATCCCTTCAGTTATCCAAAACTGCTATTAATAGGACGTACAGTATTTACAAATTATGTCAAAGTTTTAAAAAATACAACTATGCTAAAGACTAGAATTATGAGAATTTACATCACAATAAGTAAAAAGTGTTTGTTAAAATGTATTTTGAGAGGCAATCTCTCTGATATCAATTGACAAAGAGTTCTAAATAATCTAATTCTCTCCTGCATACTTGAACATTGTTTGATCATATTTTACTTTTTACTTTCGGGAGACTGCAGCCTTGTTTTATCACGAAGTGCCCTATTTCTTAGGGTATATACTTCTAAAAACTGTTTCTGAGGGCAACCTAAATGGTTTAAAATTTTAAAAATTATTATGAATCTAACGTCTTCTACAGTGTAGAGATAAAAGTTTCAATTTGCTATGCATTTCCTGTGTGCATTTCCTTCTTCCTTGTAAAATAATCCTCATAGCTCGGTTTTGGATTTGTTCAACACGTCTTGTTAATGTGGATCCACAGTCATGTTCTTTAATTGACACAATCTGGACATGTGCGGTTCCCAGGAGAGAATGTTATTTGAACGAACCCCAAGGTAGTCAAAAAGAGGTCATGACTTAGTTTCATATAGTTTCATTATTCAGATGAATTTCTATTTTACCAGCTTTGTTTACTCGGCTGGATACGATGAGCATTGCTTTAGTTTTCTTCACATTTGTAATCATTCTATTTTAAGTTAGCCAATTATCAACATTCGTCATATCTTGATTTACTTTTGTCTTGTGTCGTCCGCATACAATATTGGCTCACAATTGCTAACGATTGTGTTGAAGTATAAACCAAATAATGATGGTCCTAACACAGATCCCTGTGGAACACCTTTTTTATCACCTCTATATCAGATTGAGCCTTCTGATATACAACGTATTGCTGTCTGTCCATAAGATAGGATGAAAGCCATTTAACTTCACCAAAACCGTAGTTTCTCAATTTAACTAAAAGCACCGAACAGTCGATGACATGGCCATGCTTTGCGAAGGTCCAAAAATACTGATATCGTGTATTGTTCAATTGCAGATTTCCATGAATCAATAACTTCAATAAATGGAGTAGCTGTGTAATTTTTTGTGTAAGCAAATTGCCGAGGTACGTTCTTGTATGGTTTGATGTTCGTTGTTACAATCCTTCATCTGGTTGTCAGCAATAAGTTTTGCGAGAGCAGATAGTACAGATATCGGTCTGTAGTTCGAAATGGTATACCGATTGTTGAAGTTAACATTAAGTTCATGTGCAGAATTTGAGGAAAGTGTATTCGTGTTCTGGTGCGTGGTCGCACTTGAAGTGAAATATGAGTTTAAAGAGTTTTCAACACCTTTGGAATCCGTGATATCATGTCCCCGAACTGTTATATTTTCTCAATTTCAGTTTGTTTTATTTTAGAGGGTAATACTTTTTTCATTAGCTTCCAGAATGCCTTTAGATAATTTGAATTGTTTCCGAAATGATTGTTCTTTACAGACCGACGAGTCCGACAGAGGAGTGAGAGCTGTCATGGGCGAAATTGGTAGGGATGGTGGTGCACCCAGTCATGTACTTGAGTAGATATAGTATATATGATAGTATATATGCGATAGAGAAAAAAAGAATGCCTTGCAGTTATCTGGGCAAAATGGTGGTAATGCCGGAATTGGGTATATAACTGTTACATATTTGGCATTTCACTCGATTAAACTTCATGTTCTAAGGATTTATGCATGGTGAAGAATATGATCGTACTTAGTACTATAATGGCATAGCGGCTCATTCTGACTGGTCAGTTAGCAGCTAAACTAGAACTTCCTATGTGTTGAAACAGGTGTGGTTTATGTATCATGTGTATGATGAGAAACTGACTTATGTATCCTTTAATGCATTTTTATTAGACATTTGTTTTATTCAACAAGTGAAGATTCAATCCAGATTAGAGTGTATAACATTTACTATTTAATTAAGATACTAATACATTCGGTTACCGATCATATATTGTATAAAAACCAAACCACTAAACAAAGATCGTTCAAAAATTAGTAGACGTATCGACCCCTCGCTTTAAAAATTAGTAGACGTATCGACCTCGCTTTGAATAATCATTCAAGTACTCGAAATATTCCTCAACAACATCTACTAAATCCTTAACTCATGTGGAAAGGCAATTTAGCAAAACTTATTAACAAAATCTTATAAGCTAGGATTCCAATTTAGCGAATATTTGTTATGATTGTGCTACATTGGCTACCAAGAATAGACGTTTCAGAAATCTCTGCTCTAGGGTATTGATGATGATTGAGATCGAAGCCCAAAATTATTCATACCACCAAGTCAATATTCTCCCTCCAATTAATTTTTGATTTCCTATGCAATTAACCATTGCAAGATTTTCAACGACTGAGCAAACCAAATCGACAAACTCTACTACTTCTTCTACCGTTACCGCGTGTATATATTATGGAGAATAATAACACTTATTAAGAATAAGTGTTTACAACAAGAATCTAGAACTGCTTTCATAGGTATATAGTATTAAAATCAAGACACACTATATTGTAAGCAATATAAACTCCATATACGTTCTACAAAGTGCCATTTATCACTAGCTAGAGGTTGTTCATATTTAAGATATAGACAACTTGTGCTGTTAGGCGTACTTGGCGGAAACTGTACCAAGGCTAATATGAACTGTAACAACCTACCTCTAAAATCCCGTCGTCACTGACAGCATCCAATCTGAGCGAAACTACCAACAATAATGTTCTGAGAAAGAATTTTAAGATTTGGATAATTCTTCCGATTACAAATTATGGTGAAAACACAGCTGCTTTCACTAACAAAGCGAATTCCTTTGATCTAATTGATGTAACATTATCCTATACAATTCATTGCTTAAGCACGATAACCTTCGTTTGACCTCAGATGTGCAACAGTGATGCTGAAGAAAGACTTAAGCCAAGATCAAGACGAAACAAAGCATGACTTCTCGTCTGCTACTTGCGAAGACAAAACAACGAGAATTATTCTTTGTTTCATATTTTGTTCTGCTATTGGCATATGCTTGGACTACGATCACATACTTATGCTTTTGACGATCCTTATGTCGCAGGCAGAAAGCCACAGTTAAGAAGTTAGGCTGTGGTCAAAAGTAATTTGCCACTTATCATAGCTAAAGAGAATGCATGGCTTTTTTAATGAAATGTAGTCACAGAGCTTGATCAGATATGACAAACTAACAAAACCATTCCTGAAATGACACATCCTTAAATAAAATTAAATTAACATAGCAACACTTACAATACCATTCTTAAATACTACAATATAAGCGGTTTTGCGGTCAAAAACATCCTTCGTTTTGTAAACATTATGTGTTAAAAACATGGCATCATGCGAGCTTAGTCGACATTATATGTACACAAGGCGAGTGACAGGTGTAAGAATTATATTATGTGTACATCAAGGAAATTATCTGATTAAATGACATTATGTGTACATCAAGGACATTATCTGATTATCAAAAATAATTGAGGAGAAAGTGCTGCCTTTGCAATAATATCAGCAAACGGTAAGACTTTCAGGTCTTCTCGGATAACGACCTAAAATCGTAGGCCCTCGGAACGCCTATAATTGGGCTTTTAGCCTGTTGGGTTATTTCGTTCACCTAAGAGTGATAAATCTAATAAAATAAACTAAACTAAATTATCTGATTAAATAACATTATGTGTACATCAAGGACTATATGATTAAATGACATTATGTGTACATCAAGGATATTATCTGATTAAATGACATTATGTGTACATCAAGGACATTATCTGATTAAATGACATTATATGTACATCAAGGACATTATCTGATTAAATGACATCATGTACATCAAGGACATCTGATTCAATGACATTATGTGTACATCAAGGACATTATCTGATTTTAAACGACATTGTGTGTACATCAAGACATTATCTGATTAAATTACATTATGTGTACATCAAGGACATTATCTGATTAAATGTCATTATGTGTACATCAAGGACATTATCTGATTAAATGACAATATTTGTACATCAAGGACATTATCTGATTAAATGACATTATGTGTACATCAAGGACATTATCTGATTAAATGTCATTATGTGTACATCAAGGACATTATCTGATTAAATGACATTATGTGTACATCAAGGACATTATCTGATTAAATGATATTATGTGTACATCAAGGATATTATCTGATTAAATGTCATTATGTGTACATTAAGGACATTATCTGATTAAATGACATTCTGTGTACATCAAGGACATTATCTGATTAAATGACATCATGTACATCAGGACATTATCTGATTAAATGATATTATGTGTACATAACGGACATTATGTGTAATAACAACATTATTTATGAGAACGATATTATATGTAAGAAGAACGACATTATGAAAGGGGTTCAGGTTGGAATTATAAATTTGCTGGCACTGGTGGAAATTTGCTGAAACTGGAGTGCAGGAAATGGACAGTGTGAAATAGAAGACGTGCTAGATTTCGTCTAGACCAACCTCGTTCCCAGGGCATTTTGCCTCCACGGTAGAAGGTCGGCAAAAATGGCCCTGGGGTTGGCTGGTCACATGACACCCAGAATTTATGGGTGTTTAGATATGATAATTTTTGTGGTCTTTGTTCCATTGCCTTTGTCTACTTTGTTGACCTGAATAATTGAGAAATATTCAATGCTCTTCAGAGTTGTTCATGTCAGCATTCGTCGGCATAAAAGCAGCTAACGAGCTTAATAATCCACCATACATCAATGGTTATCTCTTACAAAAGGTATGGAGAGCATATATCCAATCTAGCGAAACCTATCACTTCTAATTTGCTGTAAAATTTGAAGACAGCATTCAGATTTAGATGAGTAAATTATACTCGGCTGAATTAATTGAGTTTTATGACAAGCCAATCGCATTATAGAATGGACCAGCCGATCCCAGGGCCATTTTCGGCCACCTTCCGCCGTGGAGGCAAAATGCCCTGGGTACGAGGTTGCGTCTAGACGTAACGTTTACGTACTTAAAATCCTGCTTGTCTCGCTAATAAAATCTGATATACATTCAAACGTTATTACTTTTCTGATTTTCCGCCATTTTGTCAGTTCCAGCAAATTTATAATTCCAACCTGATCAACCCCTTTCCAGATATCGTTCTTTCATAATGTAGTTCTGCTGTTCTTATTACACATGTCTTTCGTACACGTAATGTCTTCATGTCCACATAATGTCATTTAATCAGATAATGTCCTTGATGTACACATAATGTCATTTAATCAGATAATGTCCTTGATGTACACATAATGTCATTTGATCATATAATGTTCTTGATGTACACATAATGTCATCTAATCAGATGTCCTTGATGTACACAAAATGTCATTTAATCATATAATGTCCTTGATGTACCCATAATGTCATTTATCAGATGTCCTTGATGAACACATAATGTCATTTAATCAGATAATGTCCTTGATGTACATAAAGTCATTTAATGTCATTTAATCAGATAATGTCCTTGATGTACATAATTTCATTTAATCAGATGTCCTTGATGTACACATAATGTCATTTGATCAGATAATGTCCTTGATGTACATAATGTTATTTAATCAGACAATATCCTTGATGTACATAATGTTATTTTATCAGATAATGTCCTTGATGTACACATAATGTCATTTAATCATATAATTGTTATGTTTATGTGGCCATACGCCATGTTGACTAACAAAGACAATATATTTATAATCCCAGCATGCTTTACAGCATACGCATACATTACATCTCCCTTTCTCTAGTATGTTTCTAGTTACTGTTCGCAACTCTTGTATTAAAAGTCATAGTTATTATTTACTATTTATCAAATAATCTGGTGATTTACTTGTACGTCCAGATTTCGTTGTTACAGGATTAGGCTTTGAGTCATTGATTTCTTGGCTGGATTGTTCAACTGTATTTCTGATAGTTCTTGTTTTGTCACTGGCAACACTAGGCTCTTTCTTGTTCGTACGTTTACTGGAACGTAGATGACGGCGATTTCGTCAATACTTTCGTCCTTCATTACGTTGGACGACATACGATCTTGGTGAGTGGTGTTTGTACAGAACTTTGGCTGGAATCCATCTGTCTTCATGTTTCATCTGAACTGTCTCGCCAGGTTGAAGAGATGGTAGTTCTTTTCCACTACGCTTGTCGTAGTACTGCTTTTGTTTCTCCTTCTCTTTCTTTAGAATTCGCTTATACTCTTCCGATGCTTTGTTGAGAAGATTCTTTACAGTCTGCACTGCTCTCTCTGCTTCACCGTTTGCTTGTGGGTAGTGAGGACTTGATGTTGTGTGGATGAATCCATAGTTATTGAAGAACGCTTATAACTCTCCGCTGATGAACTGTGGCCCATTATCGCTCACTAGTTGATCTGGTATACCATATCTGGAGAAATGACTTTGGAGGTAATCGATGACATTTGTGCTGCTTAGGTTATCCAGTTTGGAAGTTTCTATTCACTTCGAGAAATAGTCAACACATAACAAGTAATGTGTTTTGTTATGTTCAAATAGATCATCACCAATCACTGGCATCTCCAGCAAGCAAATCCAATGACGATTTACTCCGTAATTAGAATTATTATTTGTTTTGTTTTACGAAGGCCTGAGGGCGAGGGTGCTAATATCGACCGGCGTTTAGTCCCTTATCACGGGAGATTATAATAATAATAATAATAAAGACGTATTAGGAGCATTATACAATAGTCTCAATGCTCGTACAACAATATATTTTAAATGTTATTTATAAAACTAATTACAGATTATCACGGGAGATACAGACGGTACCTTTCGGCCTTTTGGGCCTCATCAGTGTAGTGCTGATGAGCAGGATGAAGATGACTGCTATTTACAGTCACCCTTGATGCACACAAAATGTGGGACATCAAGAACCATGCCAGAGCGCTCAACTGCAAGCAGTGAGCGTGCGCACAATGCGTAAGCGACAATGGTTCATCCTGTAGAGCGCTCAATATGACCTAAAGGTCATAGAGCGTATCTATATATATATATATATATATATATATATATATATATATATATATATATATATATATATATATATATATATATATATATATATATATATATATATATATATATATATATATATATATATATATATATATATATAAAAAGGATTTATGGTGAAGGAAAATTTCGAGTGTTGGAATACATACATTTTAAGACCAAACCGGGACCAGTTGCGAAAAATGCAACTTCAAGGCCTTCCATCTGGAATTTAACCCGCGACCCTGCGATGCTAGTGCAGTGCTCTGACCACTGAGCTACGGAAGCTGTTGCCGAGAGCCTAGTCACGAGTTATGTATATATGGTGGTAATGCCGGGATAAGATTCTGGGTATATTATAGGTAATATTTGGCATTTCACTCGATCAAAGTACATGTTGAAAGGATTTATGGTGAAGGAAAATTTCGAGTGTTGGAATACATACATTTTAAGACCAAACCGGGACCAGTTGTATATATATATATATATATATATATATATATATATATATATAGTGTTGCACTAGCATCGCAGGGTCGCGGGTTCAATTCCAGCCGGAAGGCCTTGAAGTTGCATTTTTCGCAACTGGTCCCGGTTTGGTCTTAAAATGTATGTATTCCAACACTCGAAATTTTCCTTCACCACAAATCCTTTCAACATGTAGTTTGATCGAGTGAAATGCCAAATATTACATATATATATATATATATATATATATATATATATATATATATATATATATATATATATATTATATATATATATATATATATATATATATATATATATATATATATATATATATATATATATGGCTCCGCTCGAAACGTCAGTATCTCGTCACTAAATTCTTGGCAGTTTACCACCTTTTCACTTTGCTATATATATATATATATATATAAGTAATATTTAGCATAATTCACTCGATCAAACTACATGTTGAAAGGATTTATGGTGA
The DNA here is from genome assembly GCA_035772405.1 of Chrysogorgia sp. JL179-B06. Taxonomy (NCBI): domain Eukaryota; kingdom Metazoa; phylum Cnidaria; class Anthozoa; order Scleralcyonacea; family Chrysogorgiidae; genus Chrysogorgia; species Chrysogorgia sp. JL179-B06. Next base: position 544,880 of record JAYKKM010000302.1, on the reverse strand, counting down.
ATGAAAATTTCGAGTGTTAGAATACATACATTTTAAGACCAAACCGGGACCAGTTGCGAAAAATGCAACTTCAAGGCCTCTGGCTGGAATATATATATATATATATATATATATATATATATATATATATATATATATATATATATATAATATATATATATATATATATATATATATATATATATATATATATATATATATATATATATATATATATATATATATATATATATATATATATATATATATATATATATATATATATATATATTATATATAATTCTGTATAAAGTTTTTATCTAGATCAGCTTCAAATTATTATTAAATCAATATATATATATATATATATATATATATATATATATATATATATATATATATATATATATATATATATATATATAATATATATATATATATATATATATAATATGCATGGGAAAATTTGGTCCTGGTAACTAGATACTCAGCATTTGAATTAATATTTAAATTGAAACCGTCACATGATTGCGAATGCAAAAATTGAAACGGATTCAAAGGTTTTTTTTGAAAAGAGACATAATTTTTTGAGGAAATAGAAATCCGAGACCGAGTATGTATTTTGACTCGCTAATTCCAAATCTGTTTTCAGAATTGAAAACGGTTATATATTGATTGATATATAAGTGGCCGGCTTATAGCCGACTAATTTCTAAGTACATAAACCGTTTTTACGAAGGGTATTCACGTTGTCGTAATATAGTAGACACATATGTTATGTATTTTAACTCGGTAATTCCAAATCTGTCTTCAGAATTGAAAACGGTTAAATATTGATCGAGATAACGTTCAAAATAATATACGACGTAGTGACCAGCTTATAGCCGACTAATTTCTAAGTACATAAACCGTTTTTACGAAGGGTACTCACGTTCTCGTAATATAGTAAACACGTATGTTATGTATGTTGACTGGCTAATTCCAAATCTGTTTTCAGAGTTTAAATCGGTTAAATATTGGCTGAGATAACGTTCAAACATTTCTTCGACGAAACGGGCTTTTTTCAATGTGAATTTTTGCAAAACACAAATACACGGCCACGGCGTGCGAGGTCTTGGCACCATGGATGGAAAATTCCCGTACGGGGGGGGGGCATAGAAAAGGCGGGCGAGGGGATTATTGCGGATTCGTATTTCTAGTTTTTACCCTTGTGTATATTAATATCATGATCATTATGTTTGTCATTTACAATCACCATTAGCTATAGGATTACTACTATTAGCTATAGTATTGTACATATTGTATAACTATCTGATTGTTAACATTCGCTGTTACCATCGGCCACATACGTGAACTGATCGGTCATTGCCGTATTAGCTTTCTAGTGGCAATTATTTATATTAATTAAAGATCCTTGTGGAACATCTTTTGTTATCGCCTCTACATCAGATTGAGCCTTCTGATATACAACGTATTGCTGTCTGTCCATAAGATAGGATGATAAGATTTAACTTCACCAGAACCGTAGTTTCTTAATTTAGCTAAAAGCATCGAATGGTCGATGACATCGAATGCCTTGCGAAGGTCCAAAAATACTGCTCAATTGCAGATTTCCACTAATCAATAACTTCAATAAATGCAGTATAGCTGGCGAGCAATTTTTTGTGTAAGCAAATTGCCGAGGTACGTTATTGTAAGGTTTGATGTTCGTTGTTATAATCCTTCATCTGGTTGTCAGCAATAGTTTTGCGAGAGCAGATAGTACAGATATCGGTCTGTGGTTCGCGTTCACTTGGAATATTTCTTTTAAAAATCGATGAAACTTTCGCTATTTTCCATTTGATGGGGGAAAATCCCACATTAAAGTGAGCTATTAATTAATTTAGTCAGCTGGCTTTGAGATATATTCTATGCTGGTATCCTCAGAACTTTTGATTTACCAGTTGCCCTATTTAGCTTCATACCAGCTAACCTTCGATGGATTTCATAGTCAGTAACTGGATGGAACTTGAATTTTTATTCGGGATGTTATGCCGTTTGTTGAACATGATAATCATTAAGTTCATGTACAGAATTTGAGGAAAGTGTATTTGTGATCTGGTGCGTGGCTTTCATGGTGAGAAGCCAAGTCGCAATGGAAGTGAAATATGAGTTTAAAGAGTTTTCAACACCTTTGGAATCCGTGATATAATGTCCCTGAACTGTTATATTTTCTCAATTTCAGTTTGTTTTATTTTAGAGGGTAATACTTTTTTCATTAGCTTCCAGAACGCCTTTAGATAATTTGAATTGTTTCCGAAATGATTGTTGTTGACAGACCGACGAATCAGACAGAGGAGTGAGAGCTGTCATGGGCGAAATTGGTAGGGATGGTGGTGAACACCCAGTCATGTACTCGAGTAGAAAGTTGTTGACGCGAAAGAAAAAGTATGCGATAGAGAAAAAAGAATTCATTGGAGTTATCTGGGCGTAATGGTGATAATGCCGGGAGAAAATTTGGATATAACTCTTACATATTTGGCATTTCATTCGATTAAACTGCATGTTCTAAGGATTTATGCATGGTGAGGAATATGATCGTACTTATAGTACTTAAATAGCATAGCGGCTCATTCTGACTAATCAGTCAGCAACTAAAATCGAACATTCTATGTGTTGAAACATGCAGGTGTGGTTTATGTATCATGTGCATGATGAGAAACTGACTTCATCCTTTAATGCATTTTTATTAGACCTTTGTCTTATTCAACAATTGTGAAGATTCAATCCAGATTAGAGTGTATAACATTTACTGTTTAGACGATACATGGACGATCGTCAAGCTCGTATCCTCAGAAAAATTATTCCCGGAAAAATGAGTCCCGGACAGGAATCGAACCTGTAACCTTCTGATTGCCGGTGACACGCTCTAACCATTGAGCCACCGAGACTCAGATGGAGAGCGAAGGTTACAATGATGTACTGATTCGGTCACTATATATCGGTAAGGTTGGATGTGTTAATATACACACTGCTGTAGTGAATGTGGGAGAGCTTGGAGTAGACAGACGATACATGGACATTCGTCAAGCTACAGGTTCGATTCCTGGCCGTGACTCAGAATAATTTTTTCTGAGGATACGATCTTGAGGATCGTCCATGTATCGTCTGTCTACTCCAAGCTCTCCCACATTCACTACAGCAGACTGCAGTGTGTATATTAACACATTTACTGTTTAATTAAGATGCTAATAAATTCGGTTACCGATCATAATATATTGTATAAAAACCAAACTACTAAACAAAGATCGTTCAACACAGGATACGGCAAGCCTCGACCTCGATTTGAATAATTACTCGAAATATTCCTCAACAACATCTACTAAATCCTTAACTCATGGGGAAATGTAATTTAGCAAAACTTATTTTGAAGTGCCTATATGCAACGAAATTTTCAAGTTGGAGAAAATGGCATTAAAGCAAAGTTTGAGATTATACTGCTTTCGATTGTGAAAGTTTCAGGGCGAATAATTAAGGAAAGTATGTTTGTTTAGCGTTTGAAAAAATGGCTTTTGGCTCAAAAAGTTGAGACGGCATATTTTATTCCACAACTTATGACATCACTAGGATCCACATGAATTCTTATTGTTATCGAACAGACTGTTCAAAAATAGGATTCCAATTTAGCGAATATCTATTATGGATGTGCTACTGGCTACCAATAATAGTCTAATTGTTTCAGAAAGTCTCTGCTCTAGCGTACTTATGATGATTGAGATCGAAGCCCAAAATTCTTCATACCTCCAAGTCAATATTCTCCCTTGAATTAATTTTTGATTTCCTATGCAATTAACCATTGCAAGATTTTCAACGTCTCAGCAAACCAAATCGACAAACCATGCTACTTCTTCTGCCGTTATACCGCGTGTATATATATTATGGAGAATAATAACACTTATTAAGAATAAGTGTTTACAACACGAATCTAAAACTGCTTTCATATGCATATAGTATTAAAATCAAGACACACTATAGTAAGCAATATAAACTCCATATTGGCATATACGTTCTAGTATACAAAGTGCCATTTATCACTAAAGGTTGTTCATATTTAAGATATAGACAACTTGTGCCAAGGCTAATATGAACTGTAACAACCTACCTCTAAAACCCCGTTGTCCCCGACAGCATCCAATCTGAGCGAAACAACCAACAATAATGTTCTGAGAAAGAATTTTAAGATTTTGATAAATCTTCGGATTAGAAATTATTGTGAAAACACAGCTGCTTTCACCAACAAAGCGAATTCCTTTGATCGGACTGATCTAACATTGTCCTATTCAATTCATTGCTAAAGCACGATAACCTTCGTTTGACCTCAGATGTGCAACAGTGATGCTGAAGAAACACTTAAGCCAAGATCAAGACGAAACAAAGCATGACTTCTCGTCTGCTTCTTGCGAAGACAAAACGAGAATTTTAATTTGTTTCATATTTTGTTCTGCTCTTGGCTCATGCTTGGACTATGATCTTATACTTATGCTTATGACGATCCTTATATGTCGCAGGCTTAAACAGGCTCAATAGAAAGCCACAGTTATGAAATTATAGGCGGCGGCCAAAAGTAATTTGCCACTTATCATAGCTCGAGCGAATGCATGGTTTTTTAAAAATTAAATTTAGTCACAGAGCTTGATCAGATATGACAAACTAACAAAGCCATTCCTGAAATGACACATCCTTGAATAAAATAAAATTAACATAGCAACACTTACAATACCATTCTTAAATATTACAATATAAGCGGTTTTGCGGTCAAAACATCCTTCGTTTTGTAAACATTATGTGTTAAAAACATGACATCATACGAGCTTAGTCGACATTATATGTACACAAGGCGACTGACAGGTGTAAGAATTACATTATGTGTACATTAAGGACATTATATGATTAAATGACGTTATGTGTACATCAAGGAAATTATCTGATTAAATGACCTTATGTGTACATCAAGGAAATTATCTGATTAAATGACATTATGTGTACATCAAGGACATTATCTGATTCAATGACATTATGTGTACATCAAGGACAATATATGATTAAATGATATTATGTGTACATAACGGACATTATGTGTAATAACAACATTATTTGTGAGAACGATATTATATGTAAGAACAACGACATTATGAAAGAACGATATCTGGAAAGGGGTTCAGGTTGGAATTATAAATTTGCTGGGACTGGTGGAAATTTGCTGAAACTGGAGTGCAGGAAATGGATGGTGTGAAATAGAAGACGCGGTCGATTTCGTCTAGACGTAAAGTTTACGTACTTAAAATCCTGCTTGTCTCGCTAATAAAATCAGATATACATTCAAACGTCATTACTTTTCTGGTTTTCCGCCATTTTGTCCACCAGGAAAAAAGGTAAAAGGGTCATGATAATCATCCTACGAACTACACGACGGACGCAGATCAACGCGGCCGAGTCGAAGGTTTTAGTAAAGGCGCCACAGGCTGCTGCACCATACGGCCCATGATGACCTCGGAGCACAGCTAAAGTTAGGGAGGGAGGGAAACCGGAGTACCCGGAGAAAAACCCTCGAAGCACGGGAGAGAATCAATAACTCTACTCACATAAATCTCATGAAGCTCAGGAATCGAACGAGGTAGTCACCCATCCAAGTACTAACCTCGTCCGATCGGGCTTAACTTCAGAACTCAGGGGTGAGAAGCAGCGCGCTACTGTGCTTTCCCTTTAGGAAAGCACTCGTGCTTTCACCCGTGCTTTTAGGAATGATAGGTTTAAAATCCCTCCAGTTCCAGCAAATTTATAATTCCGACCTGATCAACCCCTTTCCAGATATCGTTCTTTCATAATGTCGTTCTTACACACAATATCGTTCTCACAAATGTTGTTGTTATTACACATGTCTTTCCTACACGTAATGTCTTCATGTACACATAATGCCATTTAATCAGATAATGTCCTTGATGTACACATAATGTCATTGATTCAGATAATGTCCTTGATGTATACATAATGTCATTTAATCAGACAATATATTTGATGTACACATAATGTCATTTAATCAGATAATGTCCTTGATGTAAAAATGGGGCGATCGAGCGCCGCGCGTTGAATAAACGTATGGAAATTCTCAGGCAATTAGAGTAACTAGTCAAAACTGTCTCCTATTGGTTAATCGCTTCAAATCAATCAGAGTGAACTAGTCAAAACTGTCTCCTATTGGTTAATCGCCTTCAACCCAATTAGAGTGAAGATCATATAAATACGAAATGCCTCTCGCGTGGACAACCAGTTTGTCGAAGGAAGACTGTTTTACTTTCAATATAATGGACTTGTTTACCAAACGATTGGCGGGTTTTCAGCTCCCGATAAAATTACGCTATATTCCAAATATCTGGAAACCAGACCAGCAGTTGTTTGTTATTCCTCAAACGTGCGAGGCTGTGGGCTACGAAGGTTCAGGTTTGAATGGCTCGTGCGCTTCCCTTGGCTTGTTTATTCGTAGAAACCATGCCTTTGTTTAATTTCGAAATGGAATGGAGTGAGGGAAGAATGGCAACAAATTGAATATTCAAATTATTCAAATCTCCCTTACGTTCTGGACCACTGCTTGTTCGAAGTTTCAAAGTTATGCGGTAGTATTGCAATGGCGGATTATATTATGGTCAAATATATGACAAGGCGAGCGGTTTTATTAACGAAAATCGCGAGAAGATGAAGTCCATCATTAAGACCGTGATTTTCTTTGTCAGAGTAATAAGGAAGGAGAGATGACAACCCAGACGAATCCAGATGACCAGATGCTCAACTAACATGATTTTCAACTATTTAAGCTGAACTAATATGATTTTCAACTATTTAACCTTCCTACTTGCTATCCAGATACTGAACTAACATGATTTTCAACCATTTAACCTTCCTAGTTGCTATCCAGATGTTGTACTAACATGATTTTCAACTATTTAACCTTCCTACTTGCTATCCAGATACTGAACTAACATGATTTTCAACTATTTAACATTCCTACCTGCCATCGAGGTGCTGAACTCACATGATTTTCAACTATTTAACGTTCCTACCTGCCATACAGTTGCTGAACTAACATGATTTTCAACTATTTGACCTTCCTACCTGCCATCCAGATACTGAACTCACATGATTTTCAACTATTTGACCTTCCTACCTGCCATCCAGATACTGAAAGACTCACATGATTTTCAACTATTTAATATTCCTACATGTACCTGCCATCCAAGGGCTGAACTTAGTGGTGAACTGATGCAGCCATTAATTTGAAAATACTACATTATATACTATGCTTTAAATGTTTGAAATTATGGTATCATTTGAAATTAAGGTTAATTTTGAAAATCTAGGTCAGGGTTACTAACTATTATTCATTGTACAACACATTTTTACCAGTCACTATCCGACAGTAGAAGTAGTACAAAATTACTGTTACAAATTGATTTGGGAGAGGGAATGCAATAATTGAAAAATTGTTCCCATTGAAGTGTACAATGATGAGGTAGACTATAGTTAGTGTGTTTATGACCTTAATATTTTATATTTACTATTAAAACTTCCCTCAAAATGCAGGAACTAGCATTTCAGAGCCTTAGAAAATCAAAAAAAATTATCTAAACATAAATGTCACTCTTCCATAAGTATAAATTACTGTAAAACCCTACTAATTTTTACGCAAACTGTAAATTTAGACATGTATTTACGTTTTCTGACCTTCCAGAGTTCTGTAAAATCTTTCCACAAATGCAGGAAATGGCATTTCAGAGTCTAGATTTCAAAATTTTCCGGGGGGGCATGCCCCCGAACCCCCTAGAAATCGAGTGCCAAAGGCACTCGATTCTCACGCCTTCGGCGTTCGGAAACTAGTCACTAAAATCCCTAGATCCACCCCTGGGTTTGTTTTGAAAACGAGAGCGAAAAGCAATTTGAGAAGAAAATGTAAATTAGACAATAGTGTTTCGGAAGCTAAGTCATGTGTTGTCAATTTGAGCAATTCTTCAGTTGTATTTAAAATGTGATGGCCGAGTTTAAGTGGGATTATTAAAGGGGAATATGAATTAATTGTTTTGCCATTGTTGTCGGTCATTGTTTTCAGCCCCGCACTCCCCAGTTGCTATTCAAAACCGCCATCAACTTTTGAAACAGTTCAGTGACCAGGGATATTGAATATATTCTCCCCAAAGAACAAAAGAAAACGAGCCATGTGGAATATAAGGATCCTTAAACATCAATATCAATTAAATGTAGAAAGGGGTAAAATATTAGAATATATACAAAACATTTATAATTCACCTATAAAAGCAGTTCTAATTATTCTTATGAGCCTTCAAGCTCATTGAAGGGAAAAACGATTTCCCAAAACGGTTCGTGCGGCATTTAAAAAGTGATGGACGATATTTATTTCGCAAGTTACGATTATGCACCAGCTCTCTAGATGGCGGTATTAAATGAAAAAGTTTCGAGTCGTGTTCACTTAGTTTACGTATAGTGATACACAAAGTTCGGAGCGTCTAACGTCTAATCTTGGGAGAGTGGAGAGTTCAAGAACTTCATAGTAACTCAATCCAGGGAATATAATTCGCATAGCACGTTTCTGGATGGACTCAATAGCATCGCTCAGTAAACATGGGCAGGCTATGATGCCAAACGTGACAACAATACTCAAGGATAGATCGAAGCAGGGATAAGAAAATTGTTACAATATCTTTATTAGTGATACTGTTACAATATCTTTATTAGTGATACCAGCACGGGTTAGAGTCTGATTTAAATGGAGACGCTTAGAGGCTTTCTTAAAGGGGGGTCTACAGTCGCATCTGCGCATGTCCAAGTGGGGGCTCCACCGGAAATAGGTTTTGTTTACATCTCGTGTTTACATCAGTACTGAGCTCATGTTACTTTACGAAGGTGCAGCAAGGAATTAGCTTCACGCTTGAAGATTTGGAAATCAGTCAAGTAGTAGTTCGCTGCATTACATAACATAGATAACATAACTACGTGCAAATGTCGCGATCACTGTCTTCAAGGAAAGGGCAGAAATTTCTGTCCATGTAGAAGTCTGAATAACTTTTGTTCAAGCGCGTGCCTGGCGAAGACAGGTGTATCGCGACTGTGCTATAGCGGTATAAAGTTTATTATTTTTTATTGTATCCAACTATATGTATTCTGAGCAACGGACTAAAATCGGGATTGGAATCATTGTAGCGTGTGACGCTAATTTTCTTACTATTGTATATATTTTATACGTCTTTGGGCTTCAATGGCTTCATCCGCGCAAAGTTGAAAGTTGATATTCTATACTTTTTATCGTTCAATTTCCAAATTGTGACACAACCTTAGACTTTGGAATTCTAATACCTCAAGTACTGGCCCTCAAGTCGAATCATCAGGTCGAACCATCAGGTCGAAAGAAAAGAGTACTACAGATGCTTCTCGACTAAAGTTTACTTACTCGACGCTTTTGAGAGATGGAAAACGGTAAAGGGAGAAAATAATATAACGAATAACAAAACAAGGAAGTTGCGGAAAATTATGCTACCTGAAGAAATAACTAACGATGCATTCAGAATAATACACTATTAAATATACAGAATGTTTAAAGGAAATTGAAAGACAAAATCGACCAGCAAATAGAATAGAATTTCACCTTTGCGCGGATGAAACCCAAAGACGTATAATAAATATATGTATAATAGTAAGAAAATTAGCGTCACACGCTACAAAGATTCGAGTCCCGATTTTAGAAATAAATTACATATAGTTGGATACAATAAAAAATAATAAACTTACCGCCATATCACTGTCGCTGTCTCGTCTGTTTGGCACGTGCTTGAACAAAAGTTATTCAGACTTCTACATGGACAGAAATTTCTGCCCTTTCCTCGAAGATAGTGATTACGACATTTGCACGTAGTTATGTTATCTATGTTAGGTAATGTAGCGAACTGCTCTACTTGACTGATTTCCAAATCTTCAAGCATGAAACTTCCTTGCTGCACCTTCGTAAAGTAACATTGTAAAGATGAGATGTAAACAAAACCTATTTCCGGTGGAGCCCCCACTTGGACATGCGCAGATGCGACTGTAGACCCCTTTAACTATTTTGACAATGCTCTCATTCCACTTGAAATTGCTGCTGATGGTTACTCCTAGCAGTTTGTGTGAATTAACTCAATCGATTGGTGATTCATCTATGGTAAGAGGTTGAAGTAACGGTTTTACACGAGAAAAGCAAATACCAACTTCCTTGCATTTTTTAACATTTAATTTCATAGATTAGAAGTCGACCAGCTGGAGATTTTGTCCAGATTAGATTGAAGGGTTGACTCCTTGCCACGGGGCATGACTTCAGATATTGTTATATCATCAACATATTTCCAATAGGAGCAATTTAATTGAGAAGATGTTGCCAAGTCGTTAATCATGGTAAGAAACAAGATTGAGGCGAGTTTGGTTCCCTGAGGCAGAAAAATATTTTCCGATCTTCACAGACTGATGATGATTTGACAAGAAGCTGCAAATCCAAGGGATCAGGCAACTCCGGACACTGATCAGCTTCTGAATAACGATGGTGATGTGGTCAATTCTGTCAAATGCCTTACTGAAGTCAAGAAAACATTCTGAGGTACTGTGTTTGGGTGTCTAATGAGGAGACCCAATTATGAAGCATGTCTAGCAAGCAACAAGTTGTAGAGGTTCCATTAAGACAACCAAACTGGTTCGTGTCTATTTTATGTCTCATGTCGTGGATCATTTCACCACAAAGTCCTCAAAGACTCTGGACACGGTTGAGGTAAGGGCAAAAGGGCGAAGGTCATCTTCATCACTGTCTGGGTGGGCTTTTGGAACATAGATAATAAAGAAGTCTTTCCAGGTAGGAAGATCTGCAAGGTTTAAGGGTGGAAGGTCTTCAGCAACTCTCAGGAAATGATTGTTAATCAGGTTAGTTAATTCTGGACCCGCAATGATTCTTCCTTTTTTTTAAATGGAGAGGAGAAGACAGTGATTTACCAGACAGTTTACGAATGAACTTCCACCATTTGCTGGGATCGGAGTGTTTTAGGTGTTGCACTTTTTCAACGTAAAATGATTTTTCCTACTAAGAATAGCTGAGCGAACTTTCATTCTGAGGCGGTGCCACTGGAGACGGTCTCCTGAGTTCAATGCTCGCTGTCTCTCCATAATTAGCTGCTTGATGGAAGATGTTATCTAAGTACGGTTAAGAGTAGGATTCGCTCCTTTACTAATGGGTGACCAAACAGCATTATGATCAGACATACCAAGAGGGGCATTTGTAACGGGATCAGCATAAAAGGATATTAAATTGGTAATGATTAAATCGAGGATTACTTTGCCACGCGTAGGCTGTTTGATAAGTTGTTTAAGGTTTTGTTGATTTAAAAGGTCGGATATGTTCATTCAATTAAAGTCACCAATAATGATTATACTACACTCAGGGTGGGTATTTCGAACAAGGTCAAGGACATTAAGGACATTATCTTATTAACATTAATATATATATATAAAAAGTAATATAATAAAATTATATATAAAAAATTATATATATAATACAATTATATATAATATAATAAAATTATATATCAAAAGGACACTTAGATAATGTCCTTGATGTACACATGATGTCATTTAATCAGATAATGTCCTTGATGTACACATAATGTCATTTCAGTAGATAATGTCCTTGATGTACACATAATGTAATTTATGTCATTTAATCAGATAATGTCCTTGATGTACACATAATGTAATTTATGTCATTTAATCAGATAATGTCCTTGATGTACACATAATGTAATTTATGTCATTTAATCAGATAATGTCCTTAATGTACACATAATGTTATTTAATCAGATAATGTCCTTGATGTACACATGATGTCATTTAATCAGATAATGTCCTTGATGGACACCTGTCATTTAATCAGATATTGTCCTTAATGTACACATAATATCATTTAATCAGATAATGTCCTTGATGTACACATAATGTAATTTATGTCATTTAATCAGATAATGTCCTTGATGTACACATAATGTCATTTAATCAGATAATGTCCTTGATGTACACATAATATCATTTAAGCAGATAATGTCCTTGATGTACACATAATGTCATTTGATCAGATAATGTCCTTAATGTACACATAATATCATTTAAGCAGATAATGTCCTTGATGTACACATAATGTCATTTAATCAGATGTCCTTGATTTACACATAATGTCATTTAATCAGATAATGTCCTTGATGTACACATAATATCATTTAATCAGATAATGTCCTTGATGTACACATAATATCATTTAAGCAGATAATGTCCTTAATGTACACATAATATCATTTAAGCAGATATTGTCCTTAATGTACACATAATATCATTTAATCATATAATGTCCTTGATGTACACATAATGTCATTTGATCAGATAATGTCCTTAATGTACACATAATATCATTTAAGCAGATAATGTCCTTGATGTACACATAATGTCATTTGATCAGATGTCCTTGATGTACACATCATGTCATTTAATCAGATAATTGTTATGTTTATATGACCATACGCCATATTGACTAACAAAGACAATATATTTATAGTCCCAGCATGCTTTGCAGCATACGCACACATTACAATAATGTCCTCGATGTACACATAATATCATTTAATCATATAATATCCTTGATGTACATGATGTCATTTAATCATATAATATCCTTGATGCACACATAATGTAATTTAATCAGATAATGTCCTTGATGTACATGATGTCATTTAAGCAGATAATGTCCTTGATGTACACATAATGTTATTTAATCAGATAATATCCTTGATGTACATGATGTCATTTAATCAGATAATGTCCTTGATGTACACATAATGTCATTTAATCATATAATATCCTTGATGTACATTATGTTATTTAAGCAGATAATATTCTCGATGTACACATAATGTCATTTAATCAGATGTCCTCGATGTACACATAATGTTATTTAATCATGTCCTTAACCAGCTGTTGTGGTCTAGTGGTTACCACACATGTCTATGAGCTGGGAGACACAGGGTTCAAATCCTGGGTCGGACCTCCACTTAGGGTCTTAAAAATAATCGAGGAGAAAGTGCTGCCTTTGTAATAATATCAGCAAATGGTAAGACTTTCGGGTCTTCTCGGATAACGACCTTAAATCGTAGGTCCTTGGAACCCCTATCAATTGGGCTTCTAGCCTGTTGGGGTATTCCGTTCACCAAAGAGTGATAAATCTAATAAACTAATCTAATAAACTAAACTAAACATAATGTCATTTAATAAGATAATGTCCTTGATGTACAAATAATGTCATTTAATCAGATAATGTCCTTGATGTACACATAATGTCATTTAATCAGATAATGTCCTTGATGTACAAATAATGTCATTTAATCAGATAATGTCCTTGATGTACACATAATGTCATTTAATCAGATAATGTCCTTGATGTACAAATAATGTCATTTAATCAGATAATGTCCTTGATGTACACATAATGTCATTTAATCAGATGTCCTTGATATACACATCATGTCATTTAATCAGATAATCTCCTTGATGTATACATGAGGTCATTTAATCAGATAATGTCCTTGATGTACACATAATGTCATTTATCAGATAATATCCTTAATGTACACATAATGTCATTTAATCAGATAATGTCCTTGATGTACACATAATGTCATTTAATCAGATAATCTCCTTGATGTACACATAATGTCATTTAATCAGATAATGTCCTTGATGTACACATAATGTCATTTAATCAGATAATGTCCTTGATGTACACATAATGTCATTTAATCAAATAATGTCCTTGATGTACACATAATGTCATTTAATCAGATAATGTCCTTGATGTACATGATGTCATTTAATCAGATAATGTCCTTGATGTACACATAATGTCATTTAATCAGATAATCTCCTTGATGTACACATAATGTCATTTAATCAAATAATGTCCTTGATGTACACATAATGTCATTTAATCAGATAATGTCCTTGATGTACACATAATGTCATTTAATCAGATGTCCTTGATGTACACATAATGTCATTTAATCAGATAATGTCCTTGATGTACACATAATGTCATTTAATCAGATAATATCCTTGATGTACACATAATGTCATTTATTCAGATAATGTCCTTGATGTACACATAATGTCATTTAATCAGATGATGTCCTTGATGTACACATAATGTCATTTAAACAGATAATGTCCTTGATGTACACATAATGTCATTTAATCAGATAATGTCCTTGATGTATACATAATGTCATTTAATCAGATGTCCTTGATGTACACATAATGTCATTTAATCAGATAATGTCCTTGATGTACACATAATGTCATTTAATCAGATAATGTCCTTGATGTACACATAATGTCATTTAATCAGATAATGTCCTTGAGGTACACATAATGTCATTTAATCAGATAATATCCTTGATGTACACATCAAGTGTACAATTGTAGCATAAAATTTCGACAACTTTCACCTCGATTTTCTCTTAAAATACTGATTTGTTTGAGATGCTATACACTAGAAAGTCGTTTATTATCTGATTTCCAAACACCTAGAAGTGTGTTAAAAAGCTCGGCCTGCAGCCTCGTTTTTCAACACACGACTCGGTGTTGTAAATCAGATAATAAACGGCTTCTCGTACAGTATATGATATATTACATGTCATTTAAAATCAGGTAATGTCCTTGATGTACACATAATGTCATTCTTATTCACATAAAATCCAAAACGGTGACTCACGGAGACAGAGCATTCTCGGTTGCAGCACCAAAACTGTGGAATTTATTACCACAGGAAATTAGAAGCTTTGAAATGTTAAGTAGTTTTATGTCAGCACTTAAGACTTTTCTTTTTTTTAATATTAATAGTTTTTTGTTCATGATGGTAATATATGTAGTAGAGGCTTTATCTGTAATGAAACTGTAATTAGTTTTATAAGCAACTTTAAGAATATATTGTCGTAAGACCATTGAGACTATTGTATAATGCTCCTAATACGTCTTTTATTATTATTATTATTATTATTATTATTATTATTATTATTATTATTATTATTATTATTATTATTATTATTATTATTATTATTATTATTATTATTTATTATTCTTGCACCTAATGTAACTGTGTAACACATAATGTTTGTTGCAAAACGAATGATCTATTTGACCGCAAAACCACTTCATACTATAATACTTGTCCTTGTGGAATGAAAAACAAAAAAATTAACCACAATTACCCAAGGGCTTATAATCACGGAAACGCACATATAAAGAGCAGTACTAGAGATACGTGAACCGAACAAGCGTTCTCCCGCTTACTTTTTAAAACTTTTATCATGACAGCTTATCGTTTAAAGCTAAGTTATTTTACTTGAATATACATAATAACCGATGCATTTGCCAATGGTCTTACTCATTTGGTCTTAATCTGACGAAGAGCTCCGCTTGAAATGTCAGTATTTCAGCGTTCCTAATATCTCGGCAGTTCACCACCTTTTCGCTTTGATGAATATATTTTCATTGGATACTATCACCATGTAAATACATTTAAAGTTCAGGTTTTTGTTAGTTTTGGTAATTTGCTACAACCATTCGTCCTGTCATAGTCAATCGAGATATGATCTGAAAACTCGGCAAACTTCAAAGCGACTACAATGAGCTACGTTTTGATGTTGAACCGTACCTTACACCGTGCACATCCTTTGTTTTAGGTTTATTACTCGGGCCTCCCCCTGTGGGGGGAGCACGAGTTAAGAAAAGGGCTCTGTTTATTTGGCAATGTCGCGAAATGGCAATTCTTGCATCATCCCACTTGGGTCTGGGTACGAGATCGATCTAAACCACTGCATATATTTATGCGCCATTGTCATATTTTTAATATTCATCTGGTTACCTTTCCTCGAGTGTTCTTCACTAAAAATATTTGATGTTGGCTGGCAGGATCTTGATCTCACGATGCTTACAATCGCACAAGCCGATCGCCGAAGACCTACGGCTACACTAAAAGATAACGAGCGATTTCGACACGGTTGGTGCCTTGGTGGTCTCTGTCTGCGATCTGAGATTTCGATAACCGTACACTGAAAATGCCGTACCTGTACGCTGATGTGTACTCGATTAAACCTATGTTTAACAATTTAATATGAAACTCAACGTATGAATGCTGTGTGAAAATATGTTAACTGTTCTGAGGTAACTGTAATATGTTTTATAAGCTTTGTTGCCTGCATTGTTTATTGTTTATAAAACTCAACATATGAATGCTGTGTGAAAATTGTTAACTGTTCTGAGGTAACTGTAATATGTTTTTGAAAATATGTTAACTGTTCTGAGGTAACTGTAATATGTTTTATAAGCTTTGTTGCCTGCATTGTTTATTGTTTATATCTCTATATACAAAATAAAGTCGATGCTAATCAACAGTTTGTTGTTTCATACACAATATAAACCTTCGACATTATATTTAGAGATTTTAGAGCAACCTTTTAAAAGTGTCCACTTTTGAATTATATAATTGCTTCTCGAATAAACCTGTTTCACTTGATATGTGTAAGCTTAAATGGGCCTCCAAAATGTGCTTGGTTATCAATAAGTCTGTATCCATCAACTCTCTGACACCCATACCAACTATCAAGATCAAAGAGTAAAGAGTTTGTTATTTGCTGGTTTACCAATGACAGCCTGTTGCCATGTACTTTCCATTGTTACAACAGTTACTTGGTCTGCACAGACAGATACAAACCTTTCATACTGATTTTTGGCTAGTTTCATGATTACTATAGCTGTATATGAAGGCAAGCTGTACATGGAGGCAAGCTCGCTCTCTAATCGAGATAGTAACTAATAATAGTCCTGATATTACAGTACATGAGGCAGCTGGCTAGCCCACATGCCAGACTTGCTAACAAGCACACCATTTGCCAACTGTTACTTGGTCTGTACAGCCAGATACATTTTTGATATTACATGAAGCGAGCTGGCCCAATAATAAATGTGCTAAATTTATGAATATGTTTACTGGCTCAAAATGTTGACTTCACAAAGAAATAAAGATTTTGAATTATATTTCTTTAAGCTGTTTTGCTTATGATGTCTTGCTACTGCCAGCTAAATGGTTTGATTTAAATGCACTTGTCACTGGAAACCCCAGGTAAGTATGAGAGATTAGACTTATCAAGAAACAAATCTAAGAAAATGCCCCACCTACAGTATAGGGGAAAATAACATCCTAAACCCCACCTACAAGTCACCTTAGACCCATTCAGAGTGGATATCTGGGGTGCCATGGGGGTTTCCTTGGGTGCCGTAGGGGTTTCCAGTGACAAGTATACTGAGAACAATATAACTGATTTAATACTTGCTCAAACTGAACCTGTTTGCGGGACTGGCAGATGAATTGTTGTTACATGAGCACAGGCCGGGTGACCCTGTTGACTAGAACTGGATTAGGTCAGCAAACAGGATGGCTCATTTGGTGGGGCAGACTTCTCAGTAAGCCAGCTTGGATACTGAGCCAACTCACCTTCATATAATCAAAGCCGTTGGCCAACAATATGTTATGGGTTTGCAATGATGGAAAATTTAACCACCCCTGCACTGACAGCTGTATCATTACATATACCATTGTACCTACAACTATAGATTTGTGTATATTGAATTCAAATCACTGAATTTGTCTACAGTGTCTTTCAACAAGCCACAACCTCAAGTAGCCCGAGTTCACGCCTAGCGGGCGTCTTGTTAATATTTAAACAACACGGTTGAGCGATTAAACCCAAACAATTCTATTGGATGATTGCTTCATTATACTAAAATACAATAGGTTCAGTGACCGTGCACCGTGCACAAAATTGCACAAAGACGAACAAAAAGATAGAACAAAGACTTTAGCTGAGTTTCCAGACCTTATCTTGATTGACTATGATTTCAGCGTTCCTAAAATCTCGGCAGTTTTTCGCTTCGCTGAATATATTTTTATTGGATACTATCTCCATGCAAGAACATTTAAAGTTCAGGTTTTTGTTGCTGTTAGTTTTGTTAATTTCCTACAACCATTCGTCCTGTGTTGCTAAGGACACCATCACATGCGAACTGAATTTTTTGTTTCCTATCGTTTACATTCCTATCTTGTTAAATGTGTATACCTTATTTATATATAATAAATTGGTTGCTACTCAACCTTTTAACGAAAACTCAAAAAAATGTTTCTGAGCCCCAGACGGGACTCCCACCCGCAGCCTTCATGATCTCTGGTTAGACGCTCTAACAATTTACCATATTGAAATAAACTGTAAGTCACATTTAATATAATCTGATAAAGATATACAGACATATGTATATCGAGACTTCTGAATTAGCAGTACGTATGTCACACGTACGAACTATTACACAACGTAGCCTTCTCTCTGCGATCTGAGTTCTGGTAGCTCAATGGTTTATAGAGCGTCTAACCGCAGGGGCGCAACTAGGAATTTTCGAGGACACGGGTCCATCAATGCTATTAGAGCAAAGTTACTTTAGCGTCCGCATTTTCGACATTTTTATAGATTGAATGCTATAAATTAATATAAAACATATTCGTAAAAATGAAGACAAAGAGATTGTCTTTAGGAAAATGGCAGGGGTCGCGACCCCCCCGACCCCCCTCTAGTTGCGCCCCTGAACCGGAGATAACGAAGGTTGCGGTGCGATTCCCGTCTGGGGAAACCATTTTCTTAGTTTGCGTTAAAGTGGTTCTCTGATGGAAAAATCGTTTATCCAATTGTGATTTTATCTAAAAGTACTTTCAAAATGAGACAGAATGGCTTTCGGGGTTTCTCAATACCTCATCTCATTCCACAGATATTCAGGTTTTTAGAAACATGCAAATTAGATATCTATGACGTCAGATATTTCTGCAAATAACAGATAGAAAGTGTTGAAACCTTGCACATGTATGCCAAAGAGGAAAGTATGCACCACTGTGCACAGTATGTTGTTGTCATGGAGACCACTTGGTGTCAGACCCCTTCCATTTGTAAAACAAAATGTGTTGATTTCTCCTCTATCAAACAATGTTTACTGTAGTGCATAGATTTGAAGATTCGTACACATGTAGTTGTTATATTTCAGAGGTTTAAATCATCTTATTCTTAAAGTGCCACTACGATGAAAATTCATCCCCGTCTTTTAGATTTTCTTTTATGTTTAGATTTTTTATATTCACCATTATATTTAGGCCACCATTACTAAAAATGTGTCCAAGTGAGCCCGCAATTTCAAAAGTTAATATTGTTTGTGACGTCAGATTCTCAATGCTTCGAATGAATTTCCGTCACATGATTGCGAATGCAAAGATTGAAACAGATTCAAAGGTTTTTTTTCAAAAAGAGACATGTATTTTGACTGCTAATTCCAAATCTGTTTTCAGAATTGAAAACGGTTAAATATTGATCGAGACAACGTTCAAAATAATATACGACGAAGTGACCGGCTTATGGCCGACTAATTTCTAAGTTCATAAACCATTTTTACGAAGGGTACTCACGTTCTCGTAATATAGTAAACACGTATGTTATGTATGTTGACTGGCTAATTCCAAATCTGTTTTCAGAGTTTAAATCGGTTAAATATTGGCCGAGATAACGTTCAAACATTTCTTCGACGAAACGGGCTTTTGCAAATTGTGAATTTTTGCAAAACACAAATACACGGCCACGGCGTGCGAGGTCTGGGCACCATGGATGGGAAATTCCCGTACAGGGGGGGTAGAAAAGGCGGGCGAGGGGATATATGATATCATGATCATTATGTTTGTCATTTACTATCACCATTAGCTATAGGATTACTACTATTAGCTATAGTATTGTACATATTGTATAACTACTATCTGCTTGGTAACATTCGCTGTTACCATCGGCCACATACGTGTACTGATCGGTCATTGCCGTATTAGCTTGCTAGTGGCAATTATTTATATTAATTAAAGATCCCTGTGGAACATCTTTTGTCATCACCTACACATCAGATTGAGCCTTCTGGTATACAACGTATTGCTGTCTGTCCATAAGATAGGATGAAAGCCATTTAACTTCACGACAACCGTAGTTTCTTAATTTAGCTAAAAGCACCGAATGGTCGATGACATCGAGTGCCTTCCGGAGGTCCAAAAATACTGCTCAATTGCAAATTTCCACTAATCAATAACTTCAATAAATGCAGTAGCTGTCGAGCAATTTTTTGTGCAAGCAAATTGGCGAGGTACGTTCTTGTAGGGTTTGATGTTCGTTGTTATAATCCTCCATCTCGTTGTCAGCAATATCTTCGCAAAGTTTTGCGAGAGCAGATAGTACATAATAATATCGGTCTGTAGTTCGCGTTCACTTGGAATATTTCTTTTAAAAATCGATGAAACTTTCGCTATTTTCCATTTGATGGGGGAAAATCCTACATTAAAGTGAGCTATTAATTAATTTAGTCAGCTGGCTTTGAGATATATTCTATGCTGGTATCCTCAGAACTTTCGGTTTACCAGTTACCTTATTTAGCTTCATAGCACTAACCTTCGATGGATTTCATAGTCAGTAACTGGATGGAACTTGAATTTTTATTCGGGATGATATGCCGTTTGTTGAACATGATAATCATTAAGTTCATGTACAGAATTTGAGGCGGAAAGTGTATGTGTATTTGTGTTCTGGTGCGTGGCTTCCATGGTGAGAAGCCAAGTCGCAATTGAAGTGAAATATGAGTTTAAAGAGTTTTCAACACCTTTGGAATCCGTGATATCATGTCCCTGAACTGTTATATTTTCTCAATTTCAGTTTGTTTTATTTTAGAGGGTAATACTTTTTTCATTAGCTTCCAGAACGCCTTTAGATAATTTGAATTGTTTCCGAAATGATTGTTGTTGACAGACCGACGAATCAGACAGAGGAGTGAGAGCTGTCATGGGCGAAATTGGTAGGGATGGTGGTGAACACCCAGTCATGTACTCGAGTAGAAAGTTGTTGACGCGAAAGAAAAAGTATGCGATAGAGAAAAAAGAATTCATTGGAGTTATCTGGGCGTAATGGTGATAATGCCGGGAGAAAATTTGGATATAACTCTTACATATTTGGCATTTCATTCGATTAAACTGCATGTTCTAAGGATTTATGCATGGTGAGGAATATGATCGTACTTATAGTACTTAAATAGCATAGCGGCTCATTCTGACTAATCAGTCAGCAACTAAAATCGAACATTCTATGTGTTGAAACATGCAGGTGTGGTTTATGTATCATGTGCATGATGAGAAACTGACTTCATCCTTTAATGCATTTTTATTAGACCTTTGTCTTATTCAACAATTGTGAAGATTCAATCCAGATTAGAGTGTATAACATTTACTGTTTAGACGATACATGGACGATCGTCAAGCTCGTATCCTCAGAAAAATTATTCCCGGAAAAATGAGTCCCGGACAGGAATCGAACCTGTAACCTTCTGATTGCCGGTGACACGCTCTAACCATTGAGCCACCGAGACTCAGATGGAGAGCGAAGGTTACAATGATGTACTGATTCGGTCACTATATATCGGTAAGGTTGGATGTGTTAATATACACACTGCTGTAGTGAATGTGGGAGAGCTTGGAGTAGACAGACGATACATGGACGATCGTCAAGCTACAGGTTCGATTCCTGGCAGTGACTCAGAATAATTTTTTCTGAGGATACGATCTTGAGGATCGTCCATGTATCGTCTGTCTACTCCAAGCTCTCCCACATTCACTACAGCAGACTGCAGTGTGTATATTAACACATTTACTGTTTAATTAAGATACTAATAAATTCGGTTACCGATCATAATATATTGTATAAAAACCAAACTACTAAACAAAGATCGTTCAACACAGGATGCGGCAAGCCTCCCAAAGCCAGTCTTTTTTACAAAATTAGTAGACGTGTCGACCTCGATTTGAATAATTACTCGAAATATTCCTCAACAACATCTAGTAAATCCTTAACTCATGGGGAAATGTAATTTAGCAAAACTTATTTTGAAGTGCCTATGCAACGAAATTTTCAAGTTGGAGAAAATGGCATTAAAGCAAAGTTTGAGATTATACTGCTTTCGATTGTGAAAGTTTCAGGGCGAATAATTAAAGAAAGTATGCTTGTTTAGCGTTTGAAAAAACTGGCTTTTGGCTCAAAAAGTTGAGACGGCATATTTTATTCCACAACTTATGACATCACTAGGATCTACATGAATTCTTATTGTTATCGAACAGGCTGTTCAAAAATAGGATTCCAATTTAGCGAATATCTATTATGGGTGTGTTACATTGGCTAGCAAGAATAGTCTAATTGTTTCAGAAAGTCTCTGCTCTAGCGTACTTATGATGATTGAGATCGAAGCCCAAAATTCTTCATACCACCAAGTCAATATTCTCCCTCGAATTAATTTTCGATTTCCTACGCAATTAACCATTGCAAGATTTTTAACGTCTCAGCAAACCAAATCGACAAACCCTGCTACTTCTTCTGCCGTTACCGCGTGTATATATTATGGAGAATAATAACACTTATTAAGAATAAGTGTTTACAACAAGAATCTAGAACTGCTTTCATATGTATATAGTATTAAAATCAAGACACACTATAGTAAGCAATATAAACTCCATATTGGCATATACGTTCTACAAAGTGCCTGCATTTATCACTAGAGGTTGTTCATATTTAAGATATAGACAACTTGTGCTGTTAGCCGCACTTGGCGGAAACTGTACCAAGGCTAATATGAACTGTAACAACCTACCTCTAAAACCCCGTCGTCCCTGACAGCATCCAATCTGAGCGAAACAACCAACAATAGTGTTCTGAGAAAGAATTTTAAGATTTTGATAAATCTTCGGATTAGAAATTATTGTGAAAACACAGCTGCTTTCACTAACAAAGCGAATTCCTTTGATCGAATTGATCTAACATTATCATATTCAATTCATTGCTAAAGCACGATAACCATTCGTTTGACCTCAGATGTGCAACAGTGATGCTGAAGAAAGAGTTAATTAGCCAAGATCAAGACGAAACAAAGCATGACTTCTCCTCTGGTACTTGCGAAGACAAAACGAGAATTTTAATTTGTTTCATATTTTGTTCTGCTCTTGGCTCATGCTTGGACTATGATCTTATACTTATGCTTATGACGATCCTTATATGTCGCAGGCTTAAACAGGCTCAATAGAAAGCCACAGTTATAAAATTATAGGCGGCGGTCAAAAGTAATTTGCCACTTATCATAGCTCGAGCGAATGCATGGTTTTTTTAAAATTAAATTTAGTCACAGAGCTTGATCAGATATGACAAACTAACAAAGCCATTCCTGAAATGACATATCCGTGAATAAAATAAAATTAACATAGCAACACTTACAATACCATTCTTAAATATTACAATATAAGCGGTTTTGCGGTCAAAACATCCTTCGTTTTGTAAACATTATGTGTCAAAAACATGACATCATACGAGCTTAGTCGACATTATATGTACACAAGGCGACTGACAGGTGTAAGAATTACATTATGTGTACATTAAGGACATTATATGATTAAATGACATTATGTGTACATCAAGGAAATTATCTGATTAAATGACATTATGTGTACATCAAGGAAATTATCTGATTAAATGACATCATGTGTACATCAAGGACATTATCTGATTCAATGACATTATGTGTACATCAAGGACAATATATGATTAAATGATGTTATGTGTACATAACGGACATTATGTGTAATAACAACATTATTTGTGAGAACGATATTATATGTAAGAAGAACGACATTATGAAAGAACGATATCTGGAAAGGGGTTCAGGTTGGAATTATTAATTTGCTGGGACTGGTGGAAATTTGCTGAAACTAGAGTGCAGGAAATGGACAGTGTGAAATAGAAGACGTGGTCGATTTCGTCTAGACGTAAAGTTTACGTACTTAAAATCCTGCTTGTCTCGCTAATAAAATCAGATATACATTCAAACGTTATTACTTTTCTGATTTTCCGCCATTTTGTCCACCAGGAAAAAAGGTAAAGGGGTCATGATAATCATCCTACGAACTACACGACGGACGCAGCTCAACGCGGCCGAGTCGAAGGTTTTAGTAAAGGCGCCACAGGCTGCCACTTTACGACCCATGATGACCTCGGAGCACAGCTAAAGTTAGGGAGGGAGGGAAACCGGAGTAGAATCAATAACTCTACTCACATAAATTTCATGAAACTCAGAAATCGAACGAGGTAGTCACCCATCGAAGTACTAACCTCGTCCGATCGGGCTTAACTTCAGAACTCAGCGGTGAGAAGCAGCGCGCTACTGTGCTTTCCCTTTAGGAAAGCACCCGTGCTTTCACCCGTGCTTTTAGGAATGATAGATTTAAAATCCCTCCAGTTCCAGCAAATTTATAATTCCGACCTGATCGACCCCTTTCCAGATATCGTTCTTTCATGTCGTTCTTACACACAATATCGTTCTCACAAATGTTGTTGTTATTACACATGTCTTTCCTATACACGTAATGTCTTCATGTACACATAATGTCATTTAATCAGATAATGTCCTTGATGTATACATAATGTCATTTAATCAGACAATATATTTGATGTACACATAGTGTAATTTTAATCAGACGATATCCTTGATGTACACATAATGTCATTTAATCAGATAATGTCCTTGATGTACACATAATGTCATTTAATCAGATAATATCCTTGATGTACACATAATGTCATTTAATCAGATAATGTCCTTGATGTACACATGATGTCATTTAATCAGATAATGTCCTTGATGTACACATAATGTCATTTAATGATAATAATGAAGGTTTTATTAAAATATATATACCATCGCACGGTGAACCGTGTTTACAAAAGAGATTAAGTATGGGTTATTTTGATAATAAGTCACATATACCCCGAGGGGCCTCAAGATAACTTGCTTATATTCTACGTGTGCGAGGTTGACAGAAGAGACAATAGCAACGACATGGGATGCGCGCTGTAACAATAGAATAAAAGTGCACATACGCGGTACCCAACTAAATTTGTGCTAAATTTTAATTGTAAAGTGTTTTGCTCGTTTGGTATAACACATGCTAAAGTTTGACGAAAACGGTTGCACATCGTTGAGACATGAGTGAGTCGGATGAAGAGATTTTCTTAACACAAAATAAGTTTCGCGATTCCTTTAGGGCGAGTAGGGGACCAGATGACATTCTGTGTTTTGAAAACGAGAGCGAAAAGCAATTTGAGAAGAAAATGTAAATTAGACAATAGTGTTTCGGAAGCTAATACTAAGTCATGTGTTGTGAATTTGAGCAATTGTTCAGTTGTATTTAAAATGTGATGGCCGGGTTTAAGTGTACTTGGATACAAGGCTTATTAAAGTGTGTATTATTGAAGTGTGTATTTTTAAAGATTGTTGATGTTGTTTTGTTTTTCAAAATTGAGCAAGGCTAGCGTGCAGGCTGGGGAATATTTGAGGTAAATATTGGCGGGGAATATTAGAGGAAATATTAGAGGGGATTATTAGAGGGGAATATGAATTAATTGTTTTGCCATTGTTGTCGGTCATTGTTTTCAGCCCCAGTTGGATGAATCCATAGTTATTGGAGAACGCTGAGAACTCTCCGCTGATGAACTGTGGCCATTGTCGCTCATTAGTTGATCTGGTATACCATATCTGGAGAAATGACTTTGGAGGTAATTGATGACATTTGTGCTGCTTAGGTTATCCAGTTTGGAAGTTTCTATCCACTTCGAGAAATAGTCAACACATAACAAGTAATGTGTTTTGTTATGTTCAAATAGATCATCACCAATCTTTGCCCAGGGTTTGTCTGGAGCCTCGCTAGCAATAATTGGCTCTCTTGCTTGAGCTTTCTGGTAATGACTGCAGATTTTAGTATTTTACACTTCGATACTTTATTTTCAATTTGACTTGCCATTCCTCGCAAGTAGAGGAAATCTCTTGCACGTTGTTTGCATTTTACCACCACATGATGTTATTTATGTATTATGTCGAGCATCTGGGATCAGAGAGATTCAGGAACGATCGCTTTGTTTCCTTTGAAAGGGAGACCATCGACGCAAGAGATTTCATCTTTGCATGTCCAATACTGCTTTATCTCTTCTTGTGCATTAGGTTTGTTCTTTGGCCATCCATCAAGAACTGCATCTTGTACTGCTTGCATCACAGGATCTTCTGCTGTGGCTTTCTGAACCTCTTTGTACTTGACAGGTGACATTGGCAAATGAGCAGTGAGATGCATTTCGTTGACTTCGAGTTCTTGCACCAGTGTCTCCTTTGTTCCATTAAGGTCGTGTTTGCTAAGGGCATCAGCGATGTGCATCTCTTTACCAGGTTTATAGACGATTCGCAAATCATATCGTTGAAGGGGTAACAGCATCTTCTGCAGACAGAGTGGTGCTTGGTGGAGAGGTTTGTTGAAAATATATTCAAGTGGTTTGTGATCTGACTCGACAACTACTTGCTTTCTAAACAGGGACTGATGAAACTTGTTAGTGCCAAAGACAATGGCCAAAGTCTCTTTCTCTATTTGGGCATATTTCGGTTGTGTTGGTGTTAATGCCCTGGAGGCATATGCAACTGGCTTGCTTTCTTGGTAAATAACTACTGCAAGTCCTGTTTAACTTACATCTACTGATAGGGTTACCGGCTTCTGAGGATCGTAGTAGCTTAGTACAGGTGCAGTTGTTGCCATCGTCTTGAGTCGTTGGAAGCTGTCTTCTTGTTGTTCCTCCCAGTGCCATGCTGTATTTGTTCAAGTAATTTCCTCAGTGGAGCACTGACATCAGTCATACCTAGGAATGTCTTTAATTCCTTTGTGTTGGATGGCTGGGTCATGGCTTCTACTGCTCTTATTTTCTCAGGATCTGGCTTGAGACCATCCTTCGTCCAAATATGACCAACATAACCAATTTCTTCTTTCATGATTTGGCACTTCTTCTGGTTCAGCTTTAGGTTGACTTCTCGGCTTCGGTCGAGAACTTTCTTTAGCCTTGCATCATGCCCTGAATATCTCTTCCCAATATCAACATGTCATCGACTATGACTTCTGCACCATCTATGTCTTCTAACACCTGAGTCATTTTCTTTTGGAACACCTCTGGAGCTGACTTGATTCCAAATGGAAGTCGGGTGAAGCGGTACCTTCCAAAAGGTGTTAAAGGTGCAGAGTTTGGAACTTGCTTCGTCCAGCTTGATTTGCCAATATCCTGAGGTGGCATCTAACACGGAGAACACTTTTGCTTCAGGCATTTCTGCTACTTCTTCAATTGTTTTCATCGGGTAATGTTCTCGTTTTATGGCTCGATTTAGATCTCTTGGATCAATGCACACTGGGATTTTCTCTGGCTTTATCACTGTCACCATACTGTTGACCCAATCTGTAGGTTCGGTTTACTTGACAATCACACCAGCATCTTCCATACGTTCTAACTCTTCTTTGATGCGGTCTTTGAGGGCTATAGTGGTACTCTCCTTGGTGCGTGGACTATAGGAGTGACTGAGGGATCAATTTGAATAGCATGTTCACCAGGTAAACATCCAAGACCAGTAAACAACTCCTTGTGACCTTGCAAGAGTTTATCTTCTACGGTTGAGTTGAACTTGAGTGGCAAACTGGAATCTACACGGGGCTGGTCTTGTGACATGGTGGTCTTCACTGAATGTGCTCTTTCAACAAGACCCATTTCTTTGCATGTGTTAGCACTGAATACTTGTGGTGCAGGAATATCGACAACATGGAATTTTCTTGGTATGTTTTTCTTTTATACTCACATGGTATAGCGGTTACTCCTTTGGTGGTAATAACATGACCAGAGTAGGACTTTAGCTTAGCTTCAGGTTTCTTTATTGCTATTTTGGTTCCAAGGCTCTGAAGATCTTTGGTAGAAATAACATTACATCTTGCACCAGTATCGAGCTGAACATTCAGGGATTTTCCAGCAATATTTACATCTTCATACCATTCATTAACGCTAGTCGCATTTATAGTTCCAATTGAACAAACACACACTTCACTGTCACTGTCTGGTTCTTTTACAATTCCATGGACATTTTCATTTTGCTTTCTTTACACTTCAACTTGCACACTCTTGCAAAATGGTTGAGCTTCTTACACTCTGCACATGTCTTACCTTGTGCGGGACACTTATTTCGCTCGTGATTTAGAACACATTTACTCCAAATCTGTGTCTGTCATCTCTGTATTTGGGCTTTTTCTCTCTTTCTTCACGCAGGCTATTCACGTTTTGATCCTCTGATGCCATACTTCGTAGCTGTGTGTTTGACATTTCTTATGTTCGAGCAATATCGACTGCCTTTTCTAAGGTTAGTTATTATCCTTCTTGTATCAGTTTCTCTCTCAATTTCTGCGAATAACATCCGATTACTACTCGATCTCGTACCATTTCGTCTGGTTCTTTGGCTTAGTCAAGAACAGTTCGAAAGATTCCTTTTCTTGCTGTACGATGTTGTGGAACTTGTATCGAGAAAATATATTATTCGATTTGGGCTTTACATATGCTTCGAACTGTTGGTAGTAAGTGCTGAGCTTCTTCGATTCTTCACTCGTTAAATTCCATGTATTGTATACATCTCGGCTTATCATCAAATAATTACATCTTTGTTCTTCAGATTTACATTTTAGTTGTCCACCACAAGCAAATTCACAATGTTGTTGAAACGATTTCCACGCTTCTGGTAAGTCACCGCTTGACCAGTCCATTTTTGGTGTACTCGAGGTTGTAAAACCTTCCATTTCCGATAAAACTTGTATTTTAGTTTATCTTCTTTGTATTTCTTCGCTGGTTCTGTTCGGATGGCTATCTTTTCAAGCTCTATTTAAAGGATTACTTCTGACACCATGTTATGTTTATATGGCCATACGCCATATTGACTAACAAAGACAATATATTTATAGTTCCCAGCATGCTTTGCAGCACACGCAAATTTGTAATGTTACAATAATGTCCTCGATGTACACATAACATGATGTCATTTAATCAGATAATGTCCTTGATGTACACATAATGTCATTTAATCAGATGTCCTTGATGTACACATTATGTTATTTAAGCAGATAATATCCTCGATGTACACATAATGTCATTTAATCAGATGTCCTCGATGTACACATAATGTTATTTAATCATGTCCTTAACCAGCTGTTGTGGTCTAGTGGTTACCACACATGTCTATGAGCTGGGAGACACAGGGTTCAAATCTTGGGTCGGACCTCCACTTAGGGTCTTAAAAATAATCGAGGAGAAAGTGCTGCCTTTGCCATAATATCAGCAAATGGTAAGACTTTCGGCTCTTCTCGGATAACGACCTTAAATCGTAGGTCCTCGGAAGCCCTATCAATTGGGCTTCTAGCCTGTTGGGGTATTCCGTTCACCAAAGAGTGATAAAACTAATAAACTAATCTAATAAACTAAACTAAACATAATGTCATTTAATAAGATAATGTCCTTGATGTACATAATGTCATTTAATAAGATAATGTCCTTGATGTACACATAATGTCATTTAATCAGATAATGTCCTTGATGTACACATAATGTCATTCTTATTCATATAAAATCCAAAACGGTGACTCGTGGAGACAGAGCATTCTCGGTTGCAGCACCAACACTGTGGAATTTATTACCACAGGAAATTAGAAGCTTTGAAATGTTAAGTAGTTTTATGTCAGCACTTAAGACTTTTCTTTTTTTAATATTAATAGTTTTTTGTTCATGATGGTAATATATGTAGTGGAGGCTTTATCTTGTAATGAAACTGTAATTAGTTTTATAAGTAACTTTAAGAATATATTGTTGTAAGAGCATTGAGACTATTGTATAATGCTCCTAATACGTCTTTTATTATTATTATTATTATTATTATTATTATTGAACTTAATGTAACTGTGTAACACATAATGTTTGTTGCAAAACGAATGATCTATTTGACCGCAAAACCACTTCATACTATAATACTTGTCCTTGTGGAATGAAAAACAAAAAAATTAACCACAATTACCCAAGGGCTTATAATCACGCAAACGCACATATAAAGAGCAGTACTAGAGATACGTGCACCCAACAAGCGTTCTCCCGCTTACTCTTTAAAACTTTTATCATTACAGCTTATCGTTTAAAGCTCAGTTATTTTACTTGAATATATATAATAACCGATGCGTTTGCCACTGGTCTTACTCATTTGGTCTTATTCTGATGAAGGGCTCCGCTCGAAATGTCAGTATTTCAGCGTTCCTAAAATCTCGGCAGTTCACCACCTTTTCGCTTTGCTGAATATATTTCCATTAGATACTATCTCCATGCAAATACATTTAAAGTTCAGGTTTTTAATGCTGTTAGTTTTGGTAATTTGCTACGACCCGTTCGTGCTGTGTTGCTAAGGACACCATCACATGCGAACTGGATTTTTTGTTTCCTATCGTTTACATTCCTATCTTGTTGAATGTCTATACCTTATTTATATTTATACAACAACTTTAGTATTTCTAGCAATTTGATTGGCTAAAAACTATGCGTTATTACAGTATAGATACACAGTTGACGTCACAGAGTCATGATGTGCAGCTTGAAGTATTAGCCAATCAGAACTGTTGTTTCTTTCGTTAACCAATCAGGTCACGTTATTTGTATGGATCACTACTGATGTAATTAAACACCGTAATTTCCCTCTCTTCAAAAGCCTTGCCACTTGACGATTTAAGAATGTTAAAGTTCGGAAAATTTAGTATTTGATGTATAAAACAATAGATTACATTGTACACACACACACACGGAAAAATGTAATCTATTTGTTAAATAATAAATTGGTTGTTACTCAAGCTTTTAACGAAAACTCAAAAAAATGTTTCTGAGCCCCAGACGGGACTCCCACCCGCAACCTTCATGATCTCAGGTTAGACGCTCTAACAATTTACCATATTGAAATAAACTGTAAGTCACATTTAATATAATCTAATAAAGATATACAGACATATGTATATCGAGACTTCTGAATTAGCAGTACGTATGTCACACGTACGAACTATTACACAACGTAGCCTTCTCTCTGCGATCTGAGTTCTGGCAGCTCAATGGTTTATAGAGCGTCTAACCGCAGGGGCGCAACTAGGAATTTTCGAGGACAGGGGTCCATCAATGCTATTAGGGCAAAGTTACTTTAGCGTCCGCATTTTGTTTTAAATTAATATAAAACATATTCGTAAAAATGAGGACAAAGAGATTGTCTTTAGGAAAAGGGCAGAGGTCGCGACCCCCGCGACCCCCCTCTAGTTGCGCCCCTGAACCGGAGATAACGAAGGTTGCGGGTTCGATTCCCGTCTGGGGAAACCATTTTCTGAGTTTGCGTTAAAGTGGTTCTCTGATGAAAAAATCGTTTATCCAATTGCGATTTTATCTAAAAGTACTTTCAAAATGAGACAGAATGGCTTTCGGGGTTTCTCAATACCTCATCTCATTCCAGAGATATTCAGGTTTTTTGAAACATGCAAATTAGATATCTATGACGTCAGATATCTCTGCAAATAACAGATAGAAAGTGTTGAAACCTTGCACATGTATACCAATGAGGAGAGTACACACCACTGTGCACAGTATGTTGTTGTCATGTAGACCACTTGGTGTCAGACCCCTTCCTTTGTAAAACAAAATTTGTTTATTTCTCCTCTATCAAACAATGTTTACTGTAGTGCATAGATTTGAAGATTCGTACACACGTATAGTTGTTATATTTCGGAGGTTTAAATCATCTTATTCTCAAAGTGCCACTACGATGAAAATTCAACCCCGTCTTTTAGATTTTCTTTATCATAGAATAGTATTTCAGGGTCGAAAGTGATCATCGATGTAAAAAAAACACTAAAAAATGGTATTTTGAAGTAAGTATTTTGAGCTCTGAAATCACTATTATATTTAGGCCACCATTACTAAAAACGTGTTCCAAATGAGCCCGCAATTTCAAAAGGTAATATTATTGTGACGTCAGATTCTCAATGCTACGCCTGAATTTCGGTCGAGGTTATTTGTTTTCTTGTTTTTTTCGAGAAGTAGATGAAATGTCCAGCCTTTCAGACGAAGAATTTGAAAAAACGACCTTGATTTACGTGAAGAATTAGCCACGTGGAGTCTTCGCGTTGAGAATCTGACGTCACTTCGTTACGCTGGTCAAGAACATGAACGATTAATGGCGGACATAACAACTACAGATTCGGAGTAAGAAAAATAATACTTGCCATCGACGAATCGCAAAACGGTTTCGACCAAGTAATATTTAGCAGCTCTGCTTTATAAATACGTAAAAATATCGATAGGTAAAAATGTGATCGTAGTGGCACTTTAAGAAGAGACAGAAATAAAAAATTTAGTTTTTTAATAAAAGACTCTTGTTTTCCAGTGGTCTCCTTGGCAACAACATTATACCGACACAGTGGTGTGTACTTTCCTCAAATGCATACATGTGAAAAGTTTCAACACTTTCTATCTGTTATTTGCAGCGATAAGCATCATTTGATGGATTTACTTAGTCAATGTGATGCCATGACGTCATAGATATCTAATTTGCATGTTTCAAAAAACCTGAATATCTCGGGAACGAGATGAGGTATCGAAAAACCCCGAAAGCCATTCTGTCTCATTTTGAAAGTACTTTTAGATAAAATCACAATTGTATAGACGATATTTTCATCGGAGAACCACTTTAAAAGCTTGAATTGCAAACAATATATTTACTACATTGAAATAACCAAGCTGCAAGTCACATTTAATATACTTATTTAGGTTAGTTTAATTCTTACCTTCTAATTTCCTTTGATAATAATTGGTTTTCCATATTTGCGATTGTTCAATTTTAGTATATTTACTAATATGTCCTGCAGGTATCGTTAGCTGTTGGCCCGACTTGACGAAATATACCGTATGTTCTAAGGATTTATGGTGAAGGAAAATTTCGAGTGTTGGAATATATACATTTTAAGACCAAACCGGGGCCACTTGAAAAAAATGAAACATCCAGACGTTCCGGCTGCCACCTGCGATACTAGTGCAGTGCTCTGACCACTAGCTGAGCTACGCAGGCCGATGCCGAAAGCCTGGTCACGAGTTCCTGTATATATAGTGGTAGTAATACTGGGAGGATATAGTTTG
Source organism: Chrysogorgia sp. JL179-B06 (assembly GCA_035772405.1). Classification (NCBI taxonomy): domain Eukaryota; kingdom Metazoa; phylum Cnidaria; class Anthozoa; order Scleralcyonacea; family Chrysogorgiidae; genus Chrysogorgia; species Chrysogorgia sp. JL179-B06. The sequence goes on along the minus strand of JAYKKM010000302.1, from coordinate 511,560 downwards.
ATGCTTCTGAATCTCCATTTATTCCTTAATCCAGTAATGTTAAAGTGCACATGCGACGAAATATCACATTACGTTTCCTGGTATTTTTTGTTACAGAACATCATTTTAGGTTAATAAATGTTCGCATTTGCCAAAACAATTGAACAACAAACATTCTATCACAAGAAATTTAACCTCTGACAAATTTTGAATTTTATCACAAGAAATTTAATCGTTCAAATTTTGTCCGCCATTGCTCAAAACTTGTTCCAGTCGAGCCCGCGATTCCACAGCAGAGTATGTGATTATGACGTCAAAGACATAACACGTGACAAAGCTTTATGGAAATTATACGACAAGTTATAATAGAACGTTTTCCCCAAGTAGCTGTATATGCATACACAGCTAGCCACGTGTTGAGTCTTTGACGTCACTTCCTCTAATCGCAACCTAAGCGTCCGGAACATGTTCGAGTAATGGCGGCCGTATAATCTCGTATAAAAACAGTCTGAAAAGGCGACTTCCTATGCTCGCAATTGCTTGAAATTTGGCAAGTTAAGTAAGAACACCATGCTCTTTACAAATATGTAAAAATTCTGGATACCAAAAATTTGATCACAGGGGCACTTTAACGTACGCGAGCAATAATCTCCTTTTACAACACGATTAAGTCGGTTTCCTTTGTTCTTTTTAGGATCAGTTTATCCAGCGAAGAAACCTGTCAGGCTGTTGGTGGCTTTCGAGTATCCAGGGGGGAATTCGGGTTAATGTACTGATTACCAACCTCGTACCCAGGGTCTTACCTTCGCCCCCCCCCCCCCCCCCCCCCCGCTTCGGAAAGACCCTGGTGAACGCTGGTCACGTGTCTCCTAGAATCTGGGAAATAGAAAATGTCGCAAGGGAGGGGATATAGTATTTTAATACCCTTGTCACTTGATACACGAATGTTTTCACCTCGCTGATACAATGTTTACATTTTGCTGTCGTAAACGGCGATTATTCTTCCGTGATATGGAAACCAAAACAAGTTGGTTCGGCCGACCGGGTAACGGAAAATCTATGATATCCCGTTATTGTCAGCAAAGAACAGGAGATCAGGTTACAACAAGTTCACACTCCCGTGGACTATCAACTACGCAGGATAAACAGTGTACGAAATAGAGCTGCTGTTTTGAGTCAAACAAACGTCGATTACGATGAATTACGTTTAAAGAATGCGGATTATGAATTTATATTCACACATCCAGAAGCGTTCTTGTCTACCAAAGTAACCAAACAAGGAGTCGCTCTTTTTCAGAGTGATATAATATACAATTTTTTCGCTGCGGCAACATGTCAATATGATATATTATATATACGATCGAGAAGAAAGAATACGACAGTTCACATAACGAAGTGATCACAAGAACAACAACGTTCAAAACAAACTCTATATTTTAATTAAAAGTTTTACAAAAGTATTGTTTATTTAATTTTAAAAGGTCTTTTAAAAGAATTGGAAAACGTAATTTATTTCTACACGCAATGCTGAACTTGTACAATTTGTTGGTTTTTTATTACGTGTTTCGAAAGAAAATGTTTTAAAAATAACACAATTTTATTTTATCAAGACGAACTTGCCTCTTTATCTGGTGTATTAAATGCTCTACGGCTGTTTACCACTTTTACCGTTTACGTTATCCCGTCGGAAGATTTCGAGGAGCTCTACCCACAGGCGACAGGCAACATAGAGGGCGAAATTTCCACGCATCTTGCTGAAGCTTTCGAATGTTTTTGGCCTTGTTGGATTTTTTATCTGAATTCCTAAAAATTCAAAAGCCTTCTTTCACACAGCGCTTGTTACTGCATTAAAGCAATTCGCGATTGTTAGTTCTTGATGTGACCTATCTCCTACGGAACCACGTAGTCTGCCGGAATTTGTCTCCGTTTCGGATCTTGCATGGGAAATCTTTCGGGGATCGCTGTTGAGACATATTTGCCACTTTAGCTCGGCTCACATTTCCGTAATGCCAATATTGTACGATCCCCCTCTACCCTAGTAACAAACATTTCCTATCTCCCATATTCTGGGAGACACGTGACCAGCGTTCACCAGGGTCTTTCCGAAGCGGGGGGGGGGGGGGGGGCGAAGGTAAGGCCCTGGGCACGAGGTTGACTGATTACCTGATTTACATTGGTCGCCGGGACTGCAAAATAGTCATGCTCAGATTAAACCAACAAACAAGAACAAAAAATCACACTTCACAATTACATACATACTGTATAAAGCCCATTTATACTAGCGAGTTTTGATACGATTTTTCTCCTCCTGGTGCATACGATCAAGTGGATTCACTTACAAAATTATTGGACCGTTTGTGCAAAGCTATGGATGGTTTGCAATCGATCCCTTGAGACGCAGAACACAAAGGTTTATTTGACGGACATGTTGATACCACAAACAGAAGAAGTAAATTAATTATTTGTGTGAAGGTGAAGTTCCTCCAGCAATATTACATATTTATACTTTCATGAGTCATCCACTCAATTACATGCGCTAGGATGAGAAAAATCGTATCAAACTGACTCGCTGGTGTAAATGGGCCTATAATAATACAAATAAAATATCGGATGAAAAGGTTGGTGTACTAGCTGCCGAAATAGTGTGCAAGTTGTCTAACGTTTACTGACAAAGGGCCCTTCGCTGGAAACGTCAGACAACTTACACACTATTTTGGCAGTACACCAACCTTTTTAGATATTTAATTTGTATTCTTCTAGATGTTTCTACACTGCCTACGTAGCACAACACGTTTTATCACTCATTTGGATATAATAATACAGTTTGCTTAATTGCTTTTACCAACAGCAATTATATCCACAGCAAATTGCCAACACAACATTTAAAGCACAAAACTTATTGTCCCGCGAAACTTAACTAAACCTGGTAACATGTAGGATACAATTTTGAAATACCATGTTTGACCCACGAGCACACGTTGTCCAAACTTCTTCTGGATCTTCCAATTCTTCCTTCTTCGACTGACATAACCATTTTGAACTCGGCCCATTGTTTGTAACTTCCGCATTCTCAATTGGCGGTAATAGTTTGTAATATCCTGCGAATAACTATCTTGTGTAATCCAAATCTCGTTATCACTGTTCCCATCACCCATCTCCTCAAAACACAGTCAAAAAGCTAATCTTAGGCCCGATTGAAACGTCGAACTTTTCAGGAGTCGAATGTAAGGCCCAGGTCAAACGTAGAAGTTCACATGTGCCGAACTCAATTCAAATGAGAGTATAGTCTTTTGTTTAAGCTCATTTACATTGAGTTCGACACATGTGAAGTTGGAAGTTTGACCTACGCCTTATGCAGATGAGCTTGAACAAAGGATTTTGTTCATTTACATTAGATTCGACTCATGAAAAGTTCGCCGTTTCAAACGGGCCTTGCACTCTGTGTCAAGAAGAAGTAATTAACTCGAGAACAGATTATTATTTGCATATACTTAACAAACACGGCCTAATTTCTATCAAATAAAATGCAAATAATGATAATTTTTTCTTTGAACAACCTCCTTATGGGAATTCTAAACAAAACCATTTCAATCGTGTCGACTTCTCGAACGTCGGCTTTCAGACAGGCATAATAATAATAATATAATGTTTACTATTTATATAGCGCAAATTAGCATGTGTATATGATCAAATGCGCTTTACAACATCGACAATTTATTCTATTATATTCAATACCCAGTACCCCAATCAATTAGCCTTAGCTATTTATTTTTACAGTTTTTATCATCATTAGTTTTCCTAACTATTTATCCTAACCCGTCCTGTCAACTTCCCTGTGGGAGGAAACCGGAGAACCCGGAGAAAACCCACAACCTTCGGCAGAGTGTTGACCAAAGGATTCGAACTCTTGACCAGACCACCGAAGCCCCCAGACCTTCTAGGCCTTCGCTCCCTCGGGTTGATCTGGCTGAAATCCTCCGTTCTCGGTTTTTAATCTTTACTGAGGCTGCGTTTACAAGGTACCGGACGAATCTGGACACCGCTATGAAATTTGTACGGTTCAGTTCTGTTTACACTGTACCGTCTTTATTCAACCTCGTACCTAGGCTTTTCACCCCTCGCTCAGCGAAAACCCTGGTAGACGCTGGCCACGTGATCTGCTAAACGATTTTGTGTCAGGGGAGGGGTGGTCTTAAACACGTTGAGTTGACGAAGACAACAAATTCAAATAAAAAAGCGGATCAATCGAGGTGTGCGTTCATAGTTAGTAGAGGGATGGTTTGGAAGGTCCGCAAAAGTCATTGTTCTATTTTTTTGTTTACTTTCACGGTCACTGAACGTATTGTATTTTCTGTATAATGAAGCAGTCGTCAAATAACAACGTTCAGATTTAATTACTGTAGTCCTTCGCCGTCACGTGTTGTGTGTCCTTCGCCGTCACGTGTCCATAGAATTTCCTTTCTTCAACCAATAACAAACACTTTCTCCAATACAATAACATGAACATTGCGTACTTTGAAAGACAATAGAGCTTCCAAACCACCCCCCTCTACAGTGTGTATAAAAAAACCGCTACCGGAAGCAACTGTGAATTAGCATTTTTGTCAAAGAACCCATTGTAATAGTTTGAAGGCTTAGACACGTATGAGTAACGAATGCGTAAAAAATAACTTGGATTGCATTCGTATTGAAAACTGCTTTATCTCTTCTTGATTAACGCAGCGCTTGGACCATCTTAATTTCCTAGGTGTATAATTTTTTTTTAATTACAATAGGTCTCTTTAAGAATGCTAATTCATTTTCTAAGGGTAGCGGTTTTTTTATAAAAACTGTATACTAAAGCCTGGTTTCCATATGGTCGCTGCGATGTCTTTACGGTCGCAAGTGAAGCAGTGAAGCGTGTTTATTTTGTTATAACAAAAGAAACACGCTTCACTGCTTCACTTCCGCGACCGTAAAGACAGCGTAGCGACCATATGGAAACCAGGCTTAACTATAGGGATACGATTTGCCACGGGCGTAGAGGGAGGCCGAATCTGCGGTAACACGGCGGTTTAACACAAAAATGTTAAAGATATTAAATTGCATCCTCTAGGAGGTAGTTGTGTCAATATTAACTAGCTCATACTATCCCTATTAACAATGACGAGCTGACAATTTGAAGAAATAAAAGATAAAACATAAACCGAAAAATGTCATCTTAAGACTGATATTCAAGTTAAATGCAAGACAAGACAAAATATATGGGTGGTAATTATATTTCGACTTTATTGCAAAGTCATTATCAAACCACCAAAGTCACTATCTACCCTAATATTAATTCCCTAATATTAAAGTGCCTATATCACTTGTGGGATCTTTACATATTTATAGTAATTGGAACATTCTAAGAAGATTTGTAATATATCTTCTCAGGCGAAAATTTCATCTTCATGGACTTTTTTGCAGTTAAAGTTACCGGATATGACATCAAAGGAGGAATTTTTGAAGCAAGAAACAAAAGAAAACTGATTTGCATTTCCTCCTTTGATGTCATATCCGGTAACTTTAACTGCAAAAAAGTCCATGAAGATGAAATTTTCGCCTGAGAAGATATAGTACAAATCTTCTTAGAATGTTCCAATTACTATAAATATGTAAAGATCCCACAAGTGATATAGGCACTTTAACCCTAATTCCCTAATACTAATTCCTTATAAATATTATACTAACCCTAAATTCTAATGCTAATACTATAACCCTAATAACTATAATACTAACCCTAATACGACCCTAATACTAACCCTCAGAAGTTGTGATTGTGGCGAGCAGACAATTTGTAGAACTAAACGATAAAACTTAAACATAAACCGAAAAATGTCATCTTGAGACTTGGTATTCAAGTTAAAAACACGACAAAATATATGGGGATAATATTTCGACGCCATTCCAAAGTCATTATCAAACCCAAGTCATTATCTAACCCTAATACATGTATACTAACATAACATTAAAGGGACACTCCAGCCCAAATACAAATGCAGTTCATATGAAAGATCTTACTGACTTTAGTTTATTTCCAAAGTTTCAGCATTCCTATCAATTTAGTTGAGAAGATATTGCTAGTTGAAGTTGAAAATTTGTGGATTTTGACGCCATATTGGTTTTGAAAATATGACGTCATTGAGTGATTCTTTATCGTCAGTGGAGTTGTTTTGATGGCGATCACATAGTGATAGTTATTGTGAATGGTCTTTGGACGAAAATTAGTCGAAATAAACTATTTAGTTCATCATGCAGGAAAGTAGAGGAGCTTCTTAGGCATAATACGAGATCACGTCACTCAGTGACGTCATATTTGAGAAACAAAATGGCGTCGAAATTGGACAAACTCTCCAACTTCAACTAGCCACATCTTCTTAACTAAATTGATAGGAATGCTGAAACTTTGGAAATAATCTAAAGTGAGTAAGATCTTTCATATGAACTACATTTGTATTTGGGCCGGAGTGTCCCTTTAACACTTTTCAATTCAAACCCTCAGAGGTTGTGATTGTGGCGAGCGTGATTTAATATTCATCAACATTTTTGTACAGATGGTTTTCCTTCGAAGTCTTCAAGTTGCTGTTACTATACAAGCGTCTACGGCCCATGCAAGTGATTTGCCTGGAAAGTTTATTTTTGGGTCGAGATGTTGTTGCAGTTTTCCCAACGGGCTATGGCAAATCTTTAATTTCCATCTGTTGTTATTCGCCAAAGAATGCAATCGCCGAGGAATTGACATTGAAAGCGATTCGTTTTCTGCTGTTTCAGTTATTGTAACGCCATTAAATTATTTAATCCATGACCAGATCAGACGGTTATCGTCGGCGGGATATTTAGAGCATCAATTTTCAGCGTAAAAAGCCAAGGGAAAAAAATCAATTTTCAAGTAAAAAGCTGCAATGTGATTTTTGATAAGGATAAACTTAAGGGCGCTCAATACAACTTTGTGTTTACTCACACGGAGTCATTCTTGTCTTGTGCGCTCTAGACTCTCGTCGCGTGAGAGACCACTTTGGTCAGCTTTTCTATCAAGCTCCACCATTCTTTCGCTCGTTTTGTCTATTGTTTCTTGAATGTGGTCTGCTTGTATTTGTAGTGCACCAGTGTCACCAATTCGAGACCCCCGTAATTCATTCCCACTTGGGTTAAGCACACCATTCAGCTCACGGTTCTCGTCATTGGTGTCAAGTAACCCTTCTACGTGTTCCGCGTGACTGTGTGGTGGTGTCTAACAATGGTAACGTACTTGCAACGTTCTCACGGTCTTTAGCGTTGTCTACGATTTTGATTACTAGCTCTTTAAATTGGTTAACACTCCGTTGCGCAACCTCAGCTTCGTTGTACCTCAGAATGGCACCTTTCCCACGTTTGAGAACTATTTGCTCTTTACCAAATTCGTTCTTATTGAGCCTAGGTCTGAATGACTCATTGTTTCCCCAACTCATTGAAACTCTGAGTTGCAGCGCTAACACGTCAAGGTCACGATCGTCAAACTTGAATCGCGTTCCTGCAGTGTCGTTGCTAACGAACTTTTGTGTGCTTGTCAAAGATTGGTTCTCAGGATTCGATGGCAGATCGACAACAACTGTTGGGACTTCCGTGTTGGTCCCCCCTATTGTCACCGTTTCACCATCGTCGGTATCGATAAACGACGTTTCTTCTTGACTACCTCGCCATGATTGTCGTCATATTCAACACGGACGTCTCTCGGCATATCACTGTCACCGGGGTAGCTAGTGTCTATGTCGTTGAGCCACTCTTCAGTCTCGGCGAGCTCCTCGTTTAATTGCTCGTTACTTTTGTCTTTGTACTCATTGAAATTTTCCATCTCGAGGTCGTCAAAACCTTCTCCGCCTTCAGCCATTACATTAACTCACATTTTGAACATCACTCTCTGGTATCCATGAGTTATGTTTGCTATCATAACCCAGCCATTTAACCAACACCATTTTCTTCCCTCGGATTTTATTTCTTTTCAGCACCTTTTCAACTCTGTACACATCATCAGGTCTTTTATTAACCAGCGACAATTCTTCTTCATAAAATTTCCCAATAATCTGTTCACCGGTGTGGTCCTCGATTTCGTACACAGTCGGGTCACCACGAATAACCTTTGTCACTTTGAACAGCTCTTCAGTGAAGTTAGCTTCATATAACCTTTGTGAATATACTCTTGTACTTACTAATCCTCACCAATTCGCCAACCTTGAACTTTGGCAATGGGTTGTCTGCAAATTCCTGCCCAAACAAAGTGGTCCACACATACTCTCATCCGACTTATTGACATCCTTTGGCTTCATCTAATGCTTCGATTCACGTTGCTATTGTAATTCTCCACAAACTGATCTAAAACGTCAATCCATTTGTACGTTCCACGGGCATAAAAGTACTTCCACATAATGCTGTTAAGACTTCTGTTAAAACGCTCGACAACAGCGGCCTTTTTATCACTCTTAGTGCTGAAGTACTCAACGCAACGTTCTTTCAACAAACTTTTCACCCCAACGTTGTAGAACTCAAGTCCATCGTCAAATTGAGCTAGCTTGGGGTCACGTCCAAACCGATCTTTAAAGTCATTCAATAAGTCTCTAACAGCCTTAGTCATGTTGCCAGTGTCTTTTCTATAAACCGGGATACCAAAAGCATATCTACTTAACACTTCAATACCCGTTAATATCCAATAATATCCATTGTTCTGCCGTGAATATTTACTCATGTCAACTAAGTCCATTTGAAGTTCCTCACCAAGGTAATCAACAAGGGTCGCACGGAACGTATGTCTTCTCACAATGCCCTTGTACCTAGTGTAAGTGTCCTGCGTTGTCAACCATTCTTTCACTGTTTTCCTAGTTACTTTCAACCCGTGGTCCAACGCACGTTGACACAATTTTTCTGCACTAGTGTACCCCGTCCTAGGATTATAATAAATGTTTCTCAACCCTTGTTCTGTTTCCACACCGAGTTCCATATAATTCACACAATATACAATTCCAATAGCACCGCGCCAATTTTAAGATCGCCGTTATTTGGTTTGACACGAAACGTCATACTCGAGTAGACACCTTTTTTAATACTCACCTTTGACTCAATGTCTGCGTGGTGTTGTATTGTCCCCTTCAAAGACTGTTCGGTGGGCACTGGTAATGTTGTGATTACGTCGCTACGCTTCCCATCAATACCCACATTGCTTTCCGTTTCAACAGCGTCACATGAGACTTCTATGTACCTCAGACCTCTGTTCGTGTCGATCTTGTTTGGACTGACGTGCCACTCATCCCTTTAAGCAACATGCCTTCTATGAAGCCAAGAAGAGGCCCGATCTTCATCAGTCGAATCGAAGCGAAGGAAATAGTTTTGACTCTACATCTACCTGAAGATGGGAGTTTTTCTATCTCAAGACTTGACACGCCTGACTTGTCATTGCTAAATATAGGTTTTACGGCCTTGACCAGTGCGTCGAAGTCGTAGTATCATATCATCAATGAGGATGTAGTTTGTGTTTTCCAGCACGTTGTCATAGTCCCAAAACACAGTGTGGCTGTCTTGACCATAATGCGTGGATTATCGTGTGTGACCATTATACTGTCGTCAAAGGACACAACTTTTTCCGCGCCTTCAATGAACACCGCCAGCTTTCGTATGGACGTGGTGGTATAACATATGGTACATTTTACTCACAACGCGACATACAAGTCCAATAATATGTCACCAACGTTGACGCTGTTGTCGTCTTGGTCTGTTATATCGAACTTTAATTGGTTGATGACACCTTTATTTATCGACACCCTCGACTCAATGTTGAACAGAGCTCGTCAGTGGCTGAGTGGTGGTCAATGGCAACACAACAATAACGTCACTCTTGTCACCATTAACTATGTTCTCATGCAGGTCTGTTCACAATGCTGCACCCCACTTGTACATACCTCAGTCCTTTGTTGATGTTCACAACGTTAGGGCTGACCAAACCACTAGTGGTTATCGTTGTATTTTCGTTGAATCCAAAGAGTTGTCCAAATTTGAATAGCTCTAACTGCTGATCAGTTTTTATCACACAAGTCGAGTCGTGTTTGTTGGCTACTAACTCGATAGCTCCAAGGTCTTTCAAATCGTCAGCAATCATTTTAAAAGTGTGATACCCAGGACTAAATGTGTGTTCATTAACGTTGTAACTTATCTTATCGTCAACACCACCATTCACATTGACGTAGTCCCAAAAGATGGTCGCCCTTTTCACCAACAAGTGAGGATCCGACTCAAACGTCAAGAGAGCTTCTGGTAGATCTACGGTCTTCGTCGCACCTTTAATCAATTCCACGATTCTAACCATATAATGTAGTGTATGTTAACTTAAGTATGCTGACAAAAAGAAAACAAGGTGAGCTAATTCTCCTCAACCAGTTTCCAAACGCACAACTAAATAAGTTCGACATTGGGTACAACCTTGCGGACGACAATAAAACAGTCAAGACCGTCGACATTTACTGCAAGTCAGGCCCAAAATACTCCGATCTCATTAATATAAAGTCACCAAAGTTCGCGAAGAACAAGGACTTTACAAAATTCCTTAGCAACACACCAAAATATGGTCGAGCAATGGACATGTCCCAAAGCTATTACTGACACCCACAAGGACAAGTACTCTGGGAAGGTCGCAACTTTTCCACCGTATGTGCTTAACTACCCGACCCATAACTTTGACATCTTTGTTGACGACAATAATTCCTTCAAATCGAATCTACCGAAAATACTCATAGACACAAAGTTGCGTTACCAAGACGGACCAATTGGCGACAATGTGAACACGACTTGGACTCTAACAAAGAGTTACTATCAAGCGATCGCTGCTATTTACATCGGAACTTACCGTTCAGGGGTGTCTTTACAGAACTTGAATTGTCACAATGACGTCCCAAATCACAAGTCTCATGAGATTCCACTTGTACTTTACCATCCGACGTATCATGTTTCGTTTAAGTAAGAGTCAAGCTGACATTAACGACGTCATAAGACTACCTTCCTGATTGGCGACTATTGAAAGGCCACGTACCATTGACTGGTTATTGGAATAGATACATCAAAGACATACAAGGTGATTATCGTCGGTATTGTCCGAGACACTCCGATGGGTTCACACCATTAGGACAAGAATTATCAAACCAATCAATCGAAGTGTACATTTACGCCATTCTTGGAGCCCAGGCGAAGTCGAAGCAAAGCATCATTGGAACTAAAGCCAGCGCTCGCGAAGTGCAACAAGTTTTTAGAAACATCGTTGAAGACGCCGTGGTTCAATACTTAAGTAGTATCTGGATCAACCTTATGAACAAGGCGATCACCATGACCAACGTCAAACTGGACACGGCTGTGACACCTAATACTTGGCTGATCCCCAGAAGCATGGTTTTGTTAAAAAGGACCCCATTGTTGGTTACAATAACGTACTTAGAACTTCGTCTGAAACCGGGACGACATTTGGGTATAACGACGGGTTGAACTATCGAGCGTCAAAAGTGAAGTAAAAAGTCCACAAAGAAGCAGGAGAACACTTGGAAACTTTGGCACTACACCCACTCCAGAAAACAGTGGCCACAGCCGTGGGTCACACTAATAAGTCCGACAATCACGCGACAACGATGGGCATGGTACTCGCAGTCTCGGTAGTCTCTGGTTATTTAGCAAGCAAATATATCTTGAAGTAATGAGTCTAAACTTGGGTATGAGTCTGACGATCACGCTAAAATAATAGCAAGAACAAAAAGACATCTGGACGACCCTAAATTAAGCGTGAGTGGTGGGAAGATGTCTGGACCCATCGACGTGGCAGGGTCAGCAATCAAAGGCGTAGCGAAACTAGACGCCATTAGTAAAAAAGTCTTAGAACAATTGTATTTACCGTTTTACTTTAAAGTGCGTGGGTATAACGTAGTATTCGACTTCAACACCAATGTACACGCCATGAAAAACGTGGACTTTCACACTAATACCCGCAAAGTGAAAGCCATCGGTGACGCGACAAGTATGTTAGTACAAAACAACCCAACTTATGGTCCTATTCTTGGTATCAACACCCAATGTCACCGTTTTCTGTCCCCTGAGTCAACACCATTTCCAGTTGAATCAGGCCTTCATTTTAACTGCCCCAGTATGCAATGGTGTGATGTGTCCATTTTTGTAGTGGTGTGGTTACCCACGAGAGCCACAGGGTCAAATTGGGAGACAATTATATCAAACGACGACGGTGGTTGGGACAAGTTCATGGGATATAAGACCGGTATGACTAATGGACTCACGTATGTATGGTGGAGGGTCCCCAGCAATGGAGAACATATGCACTATTCCAAGTGGCGTTGAAATTACCAAAATTCACATGATATCAATACATTGGCAAATGAATAATTCACACGTCAGGGTCAACAATTACATCAAGTCAACCGACTCAAACTTCATTGTCACAGGTGAAAAAATGATGAAGGAATATGGTATAAAGTAAATGGGAGCATGTGTTTCGAGACCTGGTGAAATTTACAAGATAAATAAGACAACTGATCACATGTTTAAGGCCGGTGGGTCATTTGGTCGCGGTAATGTGAGCCTTGAGCTCCACGCTGAGATTGGTTTGAGGTCAAGAAAGACTTATGGTGAGCCGATTGTGTTACCAGAGAACCCAGGTGTGGCGACGGTAGATACACCCTAAGTTATATGGGTTGGTTCGCCAAGTTGAGAGCTAACGTGACTTCTTTTTTCAGACGCAAGTCGGTGAATCAACCCGTTAAAACGCACCGGATGCGTTGGTACACAACAAATCAGGTCTGCAAAGCCCCTAACGATGACAAAGTGGCGACTCGTTGCGACGCATCCTAAATAATATTTTTTTGTGGTATAGTAATGACAACCGCAGTGCGACTATTCGACTTCGATGGTTTTGACATTACGACGGTCACGATTCGCGGTGATCCGTGGTTCAAAGCGAAAGACGTTGCGTGTGCTCTTGGGTACGCTCGACCGAAGGATAAGGTAAGGTTATAAGGTAAACTTTATTTAAAATCACACGCTAGCCCAGTCAACTTAAAAGCTGGTTTCCACAAGGGGCGTGTGGATTACATTATTTGTTCAAATATATACATTTACTAATTAAAAAATGAATTATTTACTAATTAAAAACAGAAGCTAGTTCTACATATACAAATCGATAATAATATAATAATAATAATAATAATAATAATAAACAGTATTTGGGACATCCTACAGAACTCGATGCTCTTACAATGGTAAAACCTTAAATACCGAAATAAATATATTAAATAAAAAAATATATTAAATTAAAAGGTCTGTATAGAATTAAAAATTGTGAGCGTCGATTCCATTTTTGAATATTGGTAATGAATTTGATTCACGCAAATCTGCGGGTAGAGAATTCCACAGTTTAGCTCCATCATAACAAATACTTTTCTTAAGATTTTCAGTTCTAGGTAAAGGTAGCTGCAGAGAGGTAGAGGAGCCCCTAAGGTCATGATCTGTGATGTTTCTTTTACATAAAAAAAGATGCAGTGAGTGCTCACGTTGAATCTGATTGTAAAATGAGGGGCGGTGATTTGGTGATCCCTGTAAAGTTTGACCCACAGACTGTATTTATCAATGAACCGGGGGTATATTCACTGATATTCTCGAGTAAAATGGAACGTGCGAAACACTTTAGAAAATGCGTGTACTCGAAGGTCTTGCCAAGTATCAGAAAGACTGGTCTCAAAAGCAGGTCTCAAGAAAAAACAATTCAAGATGATCACCGAATTCGACCTTCACACGAAAGTCGTTGACTACATCAGGAAGTACCATCCAGAAGCTATTTTGATAGCTGGGCTTGGCGAGAATCAAGACACTCCAGGTAAAAGGATAAATTTGTGGGAAAAAGGTTACTAACGTGGAACACCTGACTTAATCGTTGCCAACGCACACAAAACGTACACTGGACTCGCGATCGAGTTCAAGAACCCAGGTGGCACAGGTAAATGTTCCGAAGACCAAAGGAAACTGATGCTTAAGTTCAGGTTCGCCGGGTATCTAACGTTGTTGTGCGAATCGTACGACTCTGCTATTAATGTGATAGTAAATTATTTCTTTGACATCAGGTTTAAATGTCCCTGGTGTATTCGTAAATTTAAAAGTAATGTAACGTTAAACAACCACAGGAGTGGATACATCGTAAATGAGTTATGTATCAGGGTGGTGACGTCTACACACTGCTTTGTATTGTTCAGCACCACCTACAAACGATGGTCCTGGGTTATATCTCCAGTTGAATGGTGCTTCAACGGTTATTCCGTCAGAGTCGCGACAAACAGCACAATATGCTTTGAGAAAGGTTATGTTGTCCGCCATTGGGAACAATGTGTCGAGCTCACCAAGTTTTTTAAAGTGCATGCTTTGTTGAATTTAGACCACAAATAACGACGTGAATGCCTGCTTCAACGTACTCGCGAATGACTGATAAGTCAGGGTACCAATGGCCTACATCAATGCCAACAGCGTCTTAGCCAGTCAGTTCGTCACAAACCGCAAACTCGGTGGTTAACTTGGCGGTCAGATGGTCTAATCCAACGACGATGGTCTGACGGTGTGTGGAAAACGTGTGGTCCGTTCGTCGGGTGTCGCCTGCGTTGTTCATGTAAAGAACTTTGAGCCCCGATTTGCTTAGTGCGATTAGTCTGCGGAGAGTCTCTGTCGTCTTACCCGCAAACATGGGACCAACGATGATTTCTAGTCTACCAATTTTTTTTAGAAAGTTGGTCACTCAAAGTTCACAACAATCAATTTGTCGGCGAAGCTCCAGGTTCTCAAGATGAGACTTAAGTTTTCGTGTGTTGAACGGAATCGTAGGTCGTTGCTAGCCACACCACAAGGGTAACACTCGTAAATTGTCCCATTGCCTATGGTATAAGTGTGACACAGCGAGTTCATGTGATCGATAACGTCGTCTGCACTGAATACGTCACGACACGGCACACAAATGCCAACGTCATGCTTCGCAGCGATTTTTAGCCATGCCATTAGCTTGGGTTCTTCTGGTCTCCACATGAGGCTTGCGAAGACCACTTCAAGGTGGTTACCGAGTACTATCGCAGACGATCTGGACGTGTCACGGAAGTAGTCGTCGATGGCGTGCGATAGCGCTTCACATGCACAGTACCTCCTCACAGGGACTACACTGATAAGACCATTAAGCAAAGCGGTAGCTTTGCGTTCGTCGACCATGACCAAAGCGTTCCATGGTAATGTCAAGCGTTTTGTGTATTTGAGGCGACTCTGGGGCGCAAGTACCACGCAACTCGAAGACTGACGAGTATCGCTTTAGGGCGTCAGGTCCAGGTGTGTCTTGCGGAATCGTAGCGGACACACAGAGAATGTGCGGTCCCCACGTCGAAGCTCTTCTCATCGCAGGCAAGATCTCGTCGATCGCTGGTCTGGAAGCGTCTCGGGGAATCACGTAAGCCATAATGCTCACACTAATAGAGAAACTCTT
This sequence comes from Chrysogorgia sp. JL179-B06, assembly GCA_035772405.1. Taxonomy (NCBI): domain Eukaryota; kingdom Metazoa; phylum Cnidaria; class Anthozoa; order Scleralcyonacea; family Chrysogorgiidae; genus Chrysogorgia; species Chrysogorgia sp. JL179-B06. The sequence goes on along the minus strand of JAYKKM010000302.1, from coordinate 496,040 downwards.
AGGTCATGTACGCGAGACACCTGCGAGGTGACTGCGAGATACCTGTGACTTTGACTGTGAGACACCTGTTTTGACTGTGACTTTGACAACGCGTGATAGTGTATTAAATGAAGACCAACTTTTTCGTGGTTTAGTGGGGTCTAAGAAATTTTTTATTTAGTGCCGACCACACACTCGGCGTGACTTCTCGTTTTGACATGGCTCACAAACGTTCTCGTCATAGTTTTCAGCAAGTTTTAACCACGCTTTAACAACGGACCTTCTTGGTTCCCACATAAGACTCACGTAAAACACCACGATGTACTGCCCGAGTAGCGTAGCGGAGCTGTCGCAAGGGTTGCACAAGTAATCGGAGCCCGCGCTCGTGATACACTTACACGCTGAGTAGTCTTTCAGATGAACCGTCTTAATTAACTTGTCGACTAACTTCTTGGCTTTCGAGTCGTCAAGAAGTACCCAAGCGTCGTGAAGTGTTTCGACGATATTAAGAAGGTCGTGAAGTGTTTCCGACTCTGAACCGCGAGTGCCACGCAATGTGAAGACTCGAAACCACTGTCTTAGGGTTCTGGATCCAGACGCGCTTCTTTGGGCGTTAAGTTCGAGGTCCATCGCGTTCGGAATCACGTGAGTCATTATGACGTAATAGTCGCTTTTGCTTAGGTGCGTTTCGTTGGGTGTCTGTGAGACACCTGTGAGATACCTGTGAGATACCTGTGAGATACCTGTGAGGTCATCTGTGAGTAATATACTATGTGGTAGTGTATTAAATAGCTGAAGACCAACAGACTCGAGTTGAACGTGACCCATGAGTCGCGATCACAGCTGAAGTAAAAAGTGTTAAGGTAAAGGACCCAAACCGTGTTGCTGCAGGAAGAAAGTTAGCTGAGATATCAAGAGCAGCGAAAGAAAAGAAAATGCGTGAGACGATAACTCGTGAAGAAGAGTCGACGCGGGGCTATGGCTATGTTATTGGAACACTTGGTGTTAATTGTCATTGGCGGCGTTTCGTTGTGGTACACGATTCGCGGTAAAAAAGACACGCAAGTACCCACGAACGTTGTTGCGTTAGACTGTCGAGTTGATAGACCGACGTTAGACACATTTGACTCGTGAATAAAACATGTGGTGGTATATATCCATGACCGCGATCGATCGAAAGGAACTCATGAACGAGAACTGTACGATGCAGGTCTCGTTACCACTGGTGCTGTCATAGTGAGTATGGTTTCAAAAAAGGTTTTGAGAGAACCGTTGGGGACACCAGAGACACTTAAAGGTACGATAAAACTTGCTGTGGCTGTTGGTGCAGGAACGTTGTTAGTAAAATGGCTGCAATCGAAAAAGTGGATACCGACAGATCCATTCAAATCAACGTAAGTCAATGGTAAGTGTTGTGGCTGGAGGGATATTTAATGCGATGACCTTCGCTGGTGCTGGCTTTCTGTTTTCGAGACTTAATCACACGGGCTACGAAGCCGAAATGAAAAGACATAACCATGCGTTGGAACAATTAAGACGCGCGAAAGAAGTGTGGTATGAAAATGAGGTCGCTAAAAAAGATCAGGTCCAGCGTTTGCGACAAATGCTTTCAGACGCTAATGCGGATATTAATGACACAAACCGCGCATTGGATCAGTTGAGAAGCGTAATGACCATTCGGTACCATGGTAGGGTGTTCACTGAAAAACCAAAGCTTGCGGATTACTACCAATGTAGTGCGGAAATGAAGGAATACCAATTGTTGTTCGTTGGTAGTAGTCTTGGTACTTCGATAGTAGTCTTGGTACTTCGATAGTAGTGCGCGCGTTGGTTCGATAACAAAAGTGTGTACTAATTATAAGCGATGGACCCCGACGAACTTATGAGTCTAGTGAGTTATGGCTACTACACAATTGACAAAATTGCGAACCGTGATCACGATCAAGTTGAGTGTGGGGGTACCTTCGACCTTTATTATTGTAAGGATTGTAAGAAAAACAAAGTGAGAACTAAGTGTGCAGGGTATGTGTGTCCAAAGTGTGGTGACATCGAATGGGGGTTCGACAAAGTCATAGTGACACTAAATTGACGCGACTGAAAAGTGTTCACAAACGGTCTTGGTGGATGGGGAGGAAACTGAGTGGTGTTGTGAAGTGTGAGCAAATAGAGCTGATAAAAGAAGACTTCATGAAAGTCGTTAATGTGTTTAGCAGACTCAGGGTTGATAAAGGGTAGAAACGTCAGCATATACGGATACTACGTCATAAGGTTGTGTCATAGAAGACGATTCGAGACACTCAAGGTGGTGTCAGACCTTAAAGACGGAAAGACGAAGCAAAGGTTCGACGATAATCTGTTTGGGGTGGTGTATCCAAAGTTGGGATGGTGTGACGACAGCGACCAGTATTACAGTGCGTGGCGTAGAGAGAAAAAATATCTGTGGTTTAAGTATAGACGCTATGAATAGTACCGTGGAAAATCCACTGACAAAAAGACGAGTCAAAGTTGGTGAACGGGTGTACAATCGCCTCGTTAGAAGTGGTGTTATTGACGCTCAGGAAATAGACACTCGACAAGAACAACCCACAGTCGACGTGGAATCAGACAACTGGTCGGAGTGGTCAATCACACAGTTAGAACACTCATTGAAGGGGTACACAAGGTCTTATGTGGTGGAAGTAGTGCATGACACTGATATTAGCCAATTGAGTTTAAGTAGAAGCGCAATTAGTGACCTTTTGAAACGTGAATTGCAAGAAGCTAAACGTTGTCACATTTGTGGCGTGAAGTAGTCATGTCACAGGTAAGTACAGAGGGTCTGCGCATCGTGATTATAATGAGATTGACTGACAAGATACTCGTGTTCTTTCACAATCTACGTGGTTATGACAGCCACTTCGTTATGCAGGAAATCGGTAAGTTTGGCCAAGACATCAATGTGATACCGAACAACATGGAAAAGTACATGGCGTTCATGATTGGCAAGCACTTGGTGTTCTTGGACAGCTTTCAGTTCATGAGTAGTGGCTTGGACCAGTTGGTAAAGAATTTGCCAGACGATGGCTACTGTCACTCTTCTGAGGTGTTCCAAGGTGAGGAGCTCAAGTTGATGACAAGAAAGGGAGTCTATCCATACGACTACATGGACGCCATGGAAAAGTTCGACGAGACACAATTGCCTGCACGAGAGGACTTCTATAGTGTACTCAATGCGCAAGACCTCTCAGAAGATGGGTATCAACACGCAAAAGACGTATGGAACACGTTTGGTTTACAAACTATGGGGGACTACCATGATCTTTATCTGAAATGTGACGTCTTGTTATTGGCTGACGTTTTTGAGAACTTTAGAAAGACGTGCTCTCAAGAGTATGGGTTAGATCCGTGTCACTACTTTACGTCACCTGGATTGGCTTGGGACGCAATGTTGAAGATGACTGGTGTGGAGCTTGAATTGTTGTCTGATATTGATATGTTTCAGTTCGTGGAATTGGGCATGCGTGGTGGTATAAGTTACATAGCCAACAGACATGGTGTGGCAAACAATAGGTACATGAAGGATTACGATGAATCACAGGAGTCGAAATATTTAATGTACCTTGACGCCAACAATTTGTATGGATGGGCAATGAGTCAGAGTCTTCCCACGGGTGATTTTAAGTGGTTGACTGAGAAAGAAACGAACGGAGTGAATTTGTGGGTATATCACAACGACAGTAAAAAGGGGTTGTTAATCGAAGTCGACTTGGAATATCCAGACCATTTGCACGACCTGCACAACGACTACCCATTAGCTCCTGAGAAGATGGAGATAACGGTTGATATGATGTCGAAGTACTGTGAGAAGATCAGAAAAAAGTTCAATGTGAGTGTTTGAAATTGGTGACAAATTTGAGGGACAAAGAAAAGTTTGTTCTTCACCAAAGAAATATTTTACAGCTGTACCTAGAACTTGGATTGAAAATAAAGAAGGTACATACAGTCCTGCAATAGTCCTGCAATTCGATCAGTCCAAGTGGTTGGGAAGGTATATCGACTTTAACAGTGAAAAGAACTGGCGCTAAAAACGCTTTCGATAAGGACTTCTTTAAGCTGATGAACAACAGTGCGTTTGGTAAGACAATGGAAAACTTGAGAAAGCGTGTAGACGTGAGATTGGTGACTAATGTGAAGAAGCTAACCAAGTTGTCATCAAAGCCAACGTTTGTGTCTTTCAAGATATTTAACGAGAACTTAGTTGCAGTCCACAAAATAAAAGAGACGTTGACACTAAATAGACCTGCATATGTTGGTATGTGTATACTTGATTTGAGTAAAACATTGATGTACGATTTTCACTACAATTACATGTTGAAAAAATACTCCGATTGTAAGTTACACTTCACTGACACAGACAGTTTGCTGTACACAATCGCGACTGACGATGTTTATCACGACTTCTTGAAAGACCGCGAAAAGTTTGACAATATAGTGGCTATCCGGCGGGCAGTCCGTTCGCTTTTAAAGAAAATAAGAAAGTGATTGGGAAAATGAAAGACGAGTGTTCAGGGACGCCAATCGTTGAGTTCATTGGGTTACGCAGTAAGATGTATAGTTATTTGAAGGAGTCTGGTGGGGGTGGGAAGACCGCCCAAGGGGGTTAGAAAGAACATTATTAAGAATGTTATTAAGCACTGCGATTACAAAAAAGTGTTGCTTGAACAAAAGCAGTTGCGTCACACAATGAAAAGCATTAGAAGCGTCAGGCATGAGCTCGGGAGTTATGAAATAAACAAGGTGTCATTGTCCTGCTTTGACGACAAACGCTATCTTTTAGACAACGGCATTGACTCCTATTCGTACGGCCACAAGAATATCTCGCGCGACGCAATCGCCCAACAAGAGGACTAATTTGCATACTAACAGGTGGCTGCAATTAGTATTCAACACAGTGTCCACGGCAAATGTTTTATCCAACTTAGTATCTAAATGGATAGTAAAATGGCGCTCTTTTGATTGGCTAACACACACACAGCGTCCACGGCAAATGTTTTATCCAACTTAGTATCCCAATGGATAGCAAAATGGCGCTCTTTTGATTGGCTAACAACATTGACTAATTTGCATACTAACAGGTGGCCATGGCAAATGTTGTGTCCACGGCAATGTTTTATCCAACTTAGTATCCAAATGGATAGCAAAATGGCGCTCTTTTGATTGGCTAACAACATTGACTAATTTGCATACCAAAGTGTTAGCCGTAATTATTTCCACGGCGAATGGACTCGTTGAAGCGACATTGATACCATCGCCCGGTTGATAGACCTTAACTCTAATCGCGAAACCAAACGTAGAATTTGTTGTAATTACCACTAGACTGTGAGTTTAGTGGGTTTTTTTCGCGCGTGAAATTTGTGACACGCGAAGTGACATCGGTGATGACAACGATGTGTCCTTGAAGTGCGGTTGAGTAGTATAGCACTTGGGGGTACCAACGCATTTTCGTGATTTGTACGACGGGCCAAGACCAACCCCACGTTGAGCTGGCGGTTTAGTGTGGCGATAGACTGAGCGCACCAAATTTGCGACTAACATCAGCTAGCACCTCGAGTGGCGTGCTCCCAAATTTGTAGAAACGATACAAACCAGCCACGCTTCTACGGTCGAGTTTGGCGTCTTGAGACGGCTTTCGAGTTGTGGGTCTCGTTTCTCTGATGTTGATTGTCTGGGGCTGCACTATACTACATTCAGTTGGGCTCAGCGGAACGTGGGGTTGGTCTTGTGCCATCGTACAAATCACGAAAATGCGTTGGTACCCCCAAGTGCTATAATACTACAACTGCATCAAAGCCTCCTCAAAGCACGCCATTTAGTGACGCTCGTCACGAACGCATGTATGGAAACTGGAAACTAGTGCATTCTCTGCCAATCAGACTGAAGCGACTGAAGCGACCAAGGTCAAAAGTTCAACATGTCAAACTACCAACGAGACTGACGCGACTAAGCTCAAGCGACCAACGCGACTAAGCTCAAGCGACCAACGCGACTAACTTAGTAACCTCTCGAAGTGGTCGCCATAGTCGCGCGACCAACGCGACTGCTCAGCAATCAGAAGGTTACATGAGGTTCGATTCCTGTACGGGACTCAGAATAATTTTTCTGAGGATATGAGCTTGACGATCGTCCACGTATCGTCTGTCTACTCCGAGCTCTCGCACATTCACTATGCAACATTGTGTATATTAACGCAGTCAGGAAATTGTTACCATCTGTTTATTTCCAAGCCAAATACGGTCATAATAAGATGTATAGACGACGCTGGAAAGCAACTATAGGACACGAATGAATAACAACAAAGACAGCTGAATATTTCGAGTCGAAGCAACTAGCAACACTGGCGACTGCGACTAAAGATGGAGGAACCTGAACCTATTTATTCTGTTGTAAAAGACACGGGAGAGGAAGTAATTCCACCCTTACCACCGCCACTTCCAAAGAGAAAAAATATTCCAGCGTCATTTATCGAGGTTAATCATCCCAGAAGAATACCTGCTCCTCAATCGCTAACTATTATCACCAACAGCTGCAAACGATGTAGTCGAAACTCTACATCAAGAAAACCAATGTTACTAACCATAGCAGTCGGTATTTCTGCCATTTTGGCAATAGTGTCTATGTCGTTGTATTTTACGACCGAGGGCAAAGGCAAACCTTGTGATTGTCAGAATAATCTTGCAAATAATGAAAATATCAGTTGGCATAATGTCAAGAAGAAATGCAATTGTCAGAATGGAAATACAAGTTGCAATCATGTCGAGAAGAAACCTTGTGTTTGCAAAAACTTCAGCCTCCTTGTGAGCAACTGTAGTGTTGTGATAAACTGCAGTGGATGCAACATCAGTTATCAAGACTGTCAGAATGGAAATACAAGCAGTGATCATGCCGAGAAGAAACCTTGTGTTTGCCAAAACTGCAGCCTTGTGAACAACTGCAGCCTTGTGAACAACTGTAGCCTTGGAAAAAGCACAGGTTAGTATACATGTGATTAAACTTAATAACGGCCGAGTGCGATATCTGTAAGTATTTCTCCTGAGGTTTTCCAGGTTGATAATAAATATATTATGTGGCTTTTGCGGGTCATTATCTTCTCTGTTTTAACGATGTTTTTATGGAAAATTTCAGCCCGGTTGACCGGTGTTTAATAACTAACCCTACCAACTTTTGTTCCACTTCACCAAGCACAAAACCTGTTCATTTTAGGTCGACCTCTATATAGTCCGTTAGATCATATAGAGTTAACGTACAGTCCACGTCTTTGGGACGATGTTTTTTAGTATAACCATAGAAAATACAGCCGGGGGTTAGGAATACAATTAAGACGGGGGGTTAGAAAACTCATTGGGCGGGGGTTAGGGTTAAAAACTGATTATGCGGGGCGTTAGGGTTATAGCATCTAAGTTGTTCTGCGGTTAGTGGTTATTTGTATGGTTAAGTAGCGCTATGGTTATACTTAAAAAAAACATCGTCCCAAAGACGCGGCTGTACGTTAACTCTGCATGATCTAACGCCATCAATAAAATCTTATTGGCCAGCTATAAAACTTAATTAATTCAGCTACATTATAATTTATTCAAATAAATCCAGAATTTCCTCGCTTTAAATTTCACAGCGAATTAGAAATATAAGGGCTTTGTTTAATTGTCAAGTACTGCATTCCCATGTACACTTGTTATCGTATGAGATAGTCATGGATGATGTATTATGAATTAGTTGCTTTAACGTATGAATACTTCACATAAGTTATATATTTCTCATCATTATTCACGTCAACAAAGCAAACAAAGTGTTTTGCCAAATATTACTTGTAATATACCCAATTCTTCTCCCGCATTACCACCATTATATATACAGATCTCATGACAAGGCCCTCGGCAACGGCCCCCGTAGCTCAGTGCCAGTGGTCAGAGCACTGCACTAACATCGCAGGCTCGCGGGTTCAATTCCAGCCGATAGGCCTTGATGTCGCATTTTTCGCAACTGGTCTCGGTTTGGTCTTAAAATGTAGATATTCTAACGCTCGAAATTTGCTTTTACCATAAATCCTTAGATTAATAGACAAAGATAAATTGCATAAGTCCTCATAAATTATCATATCAAAACACCCAGAAATTCTCATGTCGTGCGACCGACCGACGCAGGGCCATTCCTATATATATATATATATATATATATATATATTCTATTATATAAATAGGAATTTAAGATTCACGACGCGGCAACCTCGACGATGCGGCCTTCAAAACAAAGAATTATTCATGCGAAACAAAGAAAATGAATAATTTGTAGTCCAAAGAGTATTCTCTACGCCGTCCTCGTTCTGTTTACAACACAACTCTGAGCATTTGCACTACTTCAAGACGACATGAACTCGCTGAGAGGTGAGAGCTGTTCCTTAATGTTGACTTCAGCTCAAACACTACAATCGTTTTAGCAGAACTGAAGCGTTTTGGAGGTGATAAAACAAGCTTCAAACATCAATTTACCAATATGGCTTCTTTCAAATGCTTAAATTCACACTGCTTGTTAAAGTTTTGAGGGCCGCGTGGTCGAGTAAAGTCCCTAATAACATGCTACGCAGACTCTGATTGGTCAATACCCGTGTTTGGTAAAGCCATCCAAACACGGACGTTTTCCGCCAAAAACTTCCTTAAGTTTGATGCTCGTTCTCTTGTATTATTTTATAAAAAACTACCTAATGGTTTTTCAGTGTTTGGATACTGTGATCCAAACACTTGGGAAGTTGTTCGACTTTCGAAAAGTTAAAAAACACTCGCCTAGCGGCTCGTGTTTTTTTACGCTTTTCTCCAGTCTCGAAACTTCCCGCGTATTTGGATCACAGTATCCCGCAAACACGGAAACCATTAACATTTGGTATTTCTTAATTTTGTAAATGAAACAGTTAGTAATATAAAACGTTTTACGTGCAATTACATTTCATATATACATGTAACCATATTATTTCTATCTTTTTGTTCGTCTTTATGCAATTTTGTGCACGGTGCACGGTCACTGAACTTATTGTATTTTAGTATAATGAAACAATCATCCAATAGAATCGTTTGGGTTTAATCGCTCAATCGCGTGTTGTTTAAATATTAATAAACCTAAAACAAAGGATGTGCACGGTGTAAGGTACGGTTCAACATCAAAACGTAGCTCATTATAGTCGCTTTGAAGTTTGCCGAGTTTCCAGACCATATTTCGATTGACTATGATGTAACCATGTTCTATCACGATTTTGCTTTAAATTGATATATGGTTGTTATCATAAATTAGCATATTATTTTATTATATACCTTCTTCGGGAAATTACATACAGTGACAGTTTGTAAAACTAATTGTATATGTTGGCGATGCTATGCTGACATCATCGTTATTGCTTCATATTTGGTTGGCATGCGAGATGATTAGGTAAAAGATTCGCTGAATTTCGAAAGAAAAGTACTAAATAAAACTGCTGTTTTCCGAAAAATTGGATATGATATTACGAAAGATGATAGAACTTTCACAAACATTACCAAATGTTTGTGAACAACCAATACTCTTGAAAAACCAGTTTCCAGAACATATCATAAAGAGAACTGAAAATAACTACTTTCAAAAACAACTAGTAAGCAAACAACCCAGATCTCCAGCTAATGATCCTCCAGCTAACATGACATATTTTCTTTTTACCGTACATTGGAAAATACTCAATCATCACCCAATGTAATTTAAGAAACATGATTTATAACCACTGCAAAAATATAGATGTCAAATTTGTTTTCTCGGGCTTTAAAATAAGCCAAATGTGCAACAACAAATACAGAATTCCTGAACAACTGAAGTCTTATATGTCAATTTTGTTTTCGATTGGGGAGACCAACCGGCATCTCCAACGAAAAATTAATGAACACCTTCAAGCGGATAAGATTTCACGCATCTACAAACGAACAATGTAAAAACGCGAACAATCTCCAATCAAACTTCAACATTCTGGACTCTGGCATTGCCACAACAATCTCAAACAATTCCAACTAAAACTCAAAGAAGGGCACTACATTCATCTCAACAAACAAGAGCTAATAAACAAACAAGAAGATCATATCATTTTAAAATTACCTTATAACCTATACATTGCCATAATACTTGCCATTCGAAATTCAGCGAATATTTTACTTAATTAATTCGCATGCCAAATATGACGCAATAACGATGCTGTCAGCATACTGTCACAATAATCTATAATATAAAATAACTATAAATATGTAAATTGTCATTTTCTCCAAAAAATTCGATCTATCATGTTATGAAGGGAGCTGGATGATAGAACTTTCACAAACATTTAAAATATTATCCTTATATTTTTAATAAAATTCTTGTTAATGACGAGTATTGTTCCAATCCCTGCCATAAAAATAATTACTGTAAAAATATAAACTGCTATGTTCTATGAGAAATGATATTATGAAGTAATTTTTAGGAAATATTTTAGATATTATTCTTATTTTTAATAAAATTTAAGTTAAATTTAAAGACTCCCTGCACTGAGTGTAAAGATGGTATTGGTTCATAATCATAGTCCATAAAATCAATAAAAATGTAAACTGTATGAATGAAGGGAGATGAGAGTGAGAATACTTACAGAAAACATTATAGATATTATCCTTATTTTTAATAAAATTATTGTTAATAGTTTTAGACATCAACAAATGTAGTTCCAATGCCTGTGACACAAATGCCGAGTGTGTAGATGGTATTGGTTCTAATATTTTCAATTGTAAGAATGGATTTACTGGTCAGTAATGGTATCTACTGCAAGGGTAACTTAAATCTCCTTGTCTATGTTCCCCAAAAAATTGGATATGATATTATGAAATAAGACGACAGAACTTTCACAAACATTTTAAATATTATTCTTATATTTTTAATAAAATTCTTATTGTTTTAGACATTAACGAGTGTAGTTCCAATCCCTGCCATAAAAATGCTGTGTGTGTAAATGGTATTGGTTCATATACTTGCCAGTGTAAGAATGGATTTACTGGTAATGGTATTTCCTGCACAGGTAACTTAAATACACGTATATATACAACTAGTATATAATTCCAATAAAATGTAAACTGCTATGTTCTCCGAGAAATTGGATATGATATTATGAAGAAACTTTCAGAAAACATTTAGATATTATCCTTATTTTTAATAAAATTCATGTTAAATGTTAAGACATTGACGAGTGTACTTCCAATCCCTGCACTGACAAAAATGCCGAGTGTAAAAATGGTATATATTGGTTCATACACTTAATTATGTAAGAATAGATTTATTAGTAATGGTATTTCCCGCAAACATAACTTACAAGTACTGCTAAGAAATAACCTATCACTGCGTCCTCGTCTCGTCTGCGTTCGTCTAGCGTCCGTCTTGCGTTCGTCTAGTGTCCGTCTTGCGTTCGTCTAGCGTCCTTCTAGCGTCTCGTCTGTGTTCGTCTTTCGTCCGGGAGCGTGACAGACGCAGAACCGAAGTTCCTTCTCGTGAAACGTCGGTATATCACGTTTATCGAATGGTACTATAATGACAAATAATCGCCGCGCTCTCACCGCTGGTCCGCTCCCAAATAAACGTCGTACGTTGACATCCATAATTGCTGCGGATCTTATTTGCAAGAATCACTGAAACGTTTTTTAGATAATTCCTCAGCAATTTGAAAGCGTGTGTGTTTTTCTTTAGAAGAAAGCTAAAGTCGAGGCGAAAGTAAGCTGTAGTAAATTCGGGTATTGGAGTGTTTTATATTACGTAAAAGCAGATAGCAATAATTGTATCAGTGGATGAGTCACTGAAATGTGAACAAATGTCAACAGACCTTTTCAACACATATCAATACATACAGCAAATTGTGCGAGGAATTCCGTTAAAATGTTGACTGCGAAGAAATGCAAAATTTATATGTGGCAAGACGCCAGGAACTGAAGCGAAACGAGACTTTTAATATAGTGACGTAGTTTTATTTAAAAAACGGTGTGGAAATAGATGGTTACGAACATGAAAACTGATTAAACACCGTTAAAGAAACAATTAACAAATTATAAACTAGCAGTAGATTTAGTACTGGACAACCAGTAGCTCATGTAATTCGGCATGATTAATTTTATCGTCGTCTCGTCGACGCCGTATATCGAATGGCGGTCTTTTAATAATCTATGCCGTTCTCCTCGAGATTACTGTAGCTTCTGGCAGTACTTTGCATATGAAGTTAATCTCGAGCCGTGAAAATCACAATAGATCAGAATAAATCTGTCATCTTGACACATTTTTTTGAATGGGCACATTTGTAGCCAAATGATATTGTAAAATGACACTTAAAATGGGATTCCTTCCACTGCGTTGGGCATCGGCTGTATTACCAGTTCGATTGTATCGAGCGATAAACTGTCCTGCAGCAAACCGCAATGTTTTGATTCCTTCTTCTTCCTCCAAAATTTGTGTGATTTTCATAATCGAAACGCCAGAAGATTTTAACGATACAATTCGATTTCTGGCGAATTGAGAAAGCTTTCCCATTCTGATCTGTGTGAACACAAGATTCGAGTGATAGAGCAGGAGAGAACAATATGAACGGAACGACTCGGATAACCTTCGCAATGTAATCGAATCACCGAACGCGATGTTCAGCGAGACGCAAGACGAACGCAAGACGGACGCCAGACGGACGCAAGATGGACGCAAGACGAACGCAAGACGGACGCCAGACGGACGCAAGACGGACGCAAGATGAACGCAAGTCAGACGCGATTTTTGATAGGTTATTTCTTTATAGCAGTACTGTACATCTCCTTATAAAAAATATAAACTGCTGTTCCCCGAAAAATTGGAAATGATATTGTGAAAGAAGACGATAGAACTTTCACAAACATTTTAAATATTATCCTTATATTTGTAATAACATTCGTATTAATTGTTTGAGACATTAACGAGTGTAGTTCCAATCCCTGCCATAAAAATGCTGCGTGTTTAAATGGTATTGGTTCATATACTTGCCAGTGTAAGAATGGGTTTACCGGTAATGGTATTTCCTACGCAGGTAACATAAATACACGTAGCTCCTAGTATATAATTACAATAAAAATGTAAACGGCTATATTCTCCGAGAAATTGGATATGATATTATGAAGGAACTTTCAGAAAACATTTAGATATTATCCTTATTTTTAATAAAATTCATATTGATAAATTTTAAGACATTGACGAGTGTACTTCCAATCCCTGCACTGATAAAAATACCGAGTGTAAAAATGGTATATATTTATTAATAATGGTATTTCCCGCAAAGGTAACTTCAATCTCCTAGTCGATAATTATTATAAAAATATAAACTGTTGTTCCCCCCAAAATTGGATATGACATGATCTTTCATAGAACTTTCACAAACATTTTAAATATTATCCTTATATTTTCAATAAAATTCTTATTAATCGTTTTAGACATTAACGAGTGTAGCTCCAATCCCTGCCATAAAATGCTGCGTGTTTAAATGCTATTGGTTCATATACTTGCCAGTGTAAGAATGGATTTACTGGTAATGGTATATCCTGCGCAGGTAAATTAAATACTACTTGTCTATAATTACAATAAAAATGTAAAATGCTATATTCTCAGGGAAATTGGATATGATATTATGAAGGAACTTTCAGAAAACATTTAGATATTATCCTTATTTTTAATAAATTCATGATAAATTTTAAGACATTAACGAGTGTACTTCCAATCCCTGCACTGACAAAAATGCCGAGTGTAAAAATGGTATATATTTTTAATAATGTTATTTCCCGCAAAGGTAAGTTAAATCTCCTAGTCGATAATTATTATAAAAATATAAACTGCTGTTCCCCCCAAAATTGGATATGACATGATCTTTCATAGAACTTTCACAAACATTTTAAATAATTCTTATTAATCGTTTTAGACATTAACGAGTGTAGTTCCAATCCCTGCCATGAAAACGCTGTGTGTTTAAATGGCATTGATTCATATACTTGCCAGTGTAAGAATGGATTTACTGGTAATGGTATATCCTGCGCAGGTAACTTAAATAATCCTTGTCTATAAATCTAAATTAAATAGAGTTTAAATCGGTTGGTTCATGCTTTGGTTATTTCGCGCCTTGATTACGCTAACAGTATATTATACGGAGTTCCTAAATATGAATTAGAGAAACTGCAGCGTATCCAGAATACCGCAGCGCGGTTAATTACCGGGGTAAAGAAATGTGATCATAATACGTCCACTTTAAAGGATTTACACTGGTTACCAATTGAATTTCGAATCAATTTTAAAATTATTCTATTTGTATACAGGTCACTGCATGGTCTAGCTCCTGATTATCTATCCAGTCTTATCAAAGTACGCAGACCTACACGTGATCTTCGATCGTCGCACCATTCATTGTTATATATTCCTAAAACAAAGACTGTTACTTACGGTCAACGTGCTTATTCTTATGCTGCTGCGGAACTTTGGAACTCATTGCCTGAACATATTAAAGTGCCTATGACACGAAATTTTTTATTGTCTCAAATGAAAGAACTTTTAAAACTGTTTAATGACTTATTTTACAGTTTTTGATTACTCGCTTATTTCTCGAGATATTTGGACTTCTATGATATTTCAATGTCAAAAATTATGACGTCACAACATTGACACAAATGATTCACTTATTCTAAGAAGTGTTATATCTCCTTCATTTTTCAAGAATACCCTTCCAAACTGTACACACTAGTTAAGTTCATGTTGCAGAAGTGCCCAACAGTTAAATTGTGTTGCCATAGCAACAACCTCATTAATATGGCATATTTAGCCTTGAAACAATTATTTGCAATTCTAGCTTTCTATTGATGTATGCTCTATCATAACTGGGTTGTATTTGTTCCCCTGGATATTGTATTCATCACCCACAAAAAAATTATGAAATATCGCCCTTACGTAAAACTGAACGAGCGCATGTTGTTTTCACACAGAAAGAGGCCTGGTAACGAGATCGTTGCTATGGCAACACAATTTAACTGTCGGGCACTTCTGCAACATGAACTTAACTAGTGTGTAAAGTTTGGAAGTGTATTCTTGAAAAATGAAGGAGATATAACACTTCTTAGAATAAGTGAATCATTTGTGTCAATGTTGTGACGTCATAATTTTTGACATTGAAATATCATAGAAGTCCAAATATCTCGAGAAATAAGCGAGTAATCAAAAAACTGTAAAATAAGTCATTAAACAGTTTTAAAAGTTCTTTCATTTGAGATAATAAAAAATTTCGTGTCATAGGCACTTTAAATCGTGTAAATCAGTTTCTGAATTCAAAACTACTCTTATGACTTAAGACATATTTTTTTAGAGAAGCCTATAACTGTTAATTAGAGATCCTCACATTTATTTTAGTATTTTATAACAAATTTGTATTTACTATTGTAATTAGTTGTATAGAATACTTTTGTAAGCGCATTGAGATTTTTAAAAGCGCATTAAAAACGTATGTTATTATTATTATTATATTATAATTACAATAACAATGTAAACTGCTATGTTTTCAGAGAAATTGGATATGATAGTATGAAGGAACTTTCAGAAAACATTTAGATATTATCCTTATTTTTAATAAAATTCATGATTAATTTTAAGACATTGACGAGTGCACTTCCAATCCCTGCACTGACAAAAAGGCCGAGTGTAAAAATGATATATATTTTTAATAATGTTATTTCCCGCAAAGGTAACTTAAATCTCCTAGTCTATAATTATTATAAAAATATAAACTGCTGTTCGCCCCAAAATTGGATATGATATTATGATCTTTCATAGAACTTTCACAAACATTTTAAATATTATCCTTAAATTTTTAATAAAATTCTTGTTAATCGTTTTAGACATTAACGAGTGTAGTTCCAATCCCTGTCATAAAAATGCTGAGTGTATAAATGGTATTGGTTCATATACTTGCAAGTGTAAGAATGGATTTACTGGTAATGGTATTTCCTGCAAAGGTAACATAAATCTCGTAGTCTATAATTACTTCCTCCGAGAAATTGGATATGATATTATGAAGGGGAAATAAAAATTCCGAGTGTAAAGATTATATTGGTGCAGTGGCGTAGCAATAGGAATTTTGAGAGCGGGCAAATAACCATTCAGCTACCTCATGAGATGACAGAGCGAAGGTACGTTGTGTACTAGTTCGTATGTACGACAATTTACTATATTGGAATAACCAAGCTGCAAGTCATATCATATATTCTGATAAAGATATAGACATAACAAGATACTGCAGTATGCCATATTTCGCACGTACAAAATAGTGCACAACGTAGCCTTAGCTCTGCCATCTGCATGAGTTCTGGTAGCTCAATGGTTAGGGCGTCTAACCGGAAATCATAAAGGTTGCAGGTTCGATTCCTGCCTGGGGCTCAGAAGACATTTTCTGAGTTTGTGTTAAAACTTGACAAACAATTTCTTTATTGAAATAACAAATTAGTTGCAAGTCACATTTAATATATAATTGACAATTACGTAATATACATTTTTATACGCGTTTTCTTATTTTTTGGTTTATAGATAGATAGATAGACAACTTTATTTAGTGAGGATAACACTTAACAGTAGAAACTGAAAAACTCGTGGTCCTCCAAATTACAATATATAAATAGATAAAACAGTATAGAATTGATAAATATACACAGTAGAATATACGAAACATAAAGAAAACAAAAATAGAAAATAAAGTAAAAGTTAAAATTTTTAAAAACTATAAAATTAATTACTTGTCATAAAATGTTTTCTAAGAGCAAATCTAAAAGAGTTTAAAGTTTAATCGTTTATTTTTATTTATATGTTTGTTGACTTTATTTGCACACTGCAATTTTCACCGAATAGAATATTTACAATAACATAGAGGATCACGGAGCGGTGATCTTCCAATATGTTCTGCCCTACCTACTATAACTAATATTTGTCAACATTACACATATTTAAAACAGTAGAGAATACATAACTGTTTTTATTCTTTGTTGACCTACTTGGATTTGACATTGGTGTACAAATTAAGATACAATTTACAGTTAATTGTTTTTTTGAAATCGTTAAACCATGATGATTGAACTATCATCATGTATGTAACAGACCATCAAATTATTGAAAATATTTCTTGTTTTGTAAAAAACCCATCCTGGTTGAAAGGGTCGAGGGTTATTCCCGATATAAAAAACACGAACCTCCAATATCCTTTCTTCTACGCTTCAATTATTTTCTTCTTATGCAACACAAACCGTGCTCATTATTTGCAGCCACCATATTGCATAATAGATCGCCACTTATCGTATTCAATCAGTTTTTCTTTTTGTTACCACTGTGTTATTCATGTTTACTACACAACAACCATGTTGGTAATACAACGCCAGTGGAGGTCGAATTACCATCTTTTATACAAAATTCAACACGCTATGCTGTTACCCACGACCCCCTCCCCCGTCAAGATTAGGGGATCGAGCCATAACTATATATAAACCATACTCTTAAGATTAAACATTTGATATTAGAATATTTGCTACTAAACTACAAATCGAATATTTATAGGCATTCGAAATTGTGCAGAGTTGCGCAAAATGGGAAAAATCAAAACTGGCGTCTATTCAATTAGTCCTGATGAACGTCAAAGTTTTAAAGTCAAATGTGATATGAAAACAGACGGGGGAGGATGGACAATGATTCAGAGAAGACTCAATGGAAGTGTGAGTTTCTATCGTGATTGGAATAGCTATAAATATGGCTTTGGAGATGTATCTGGTGAATTTTGGCTGGGATTTGACAAAATCATTCGACTCATTGGAAATAATGCCCATGAATTAAGAGTCGGCATGCATGATTTTAAATCCAAATATCAATATGCCAAGTACTCGAATTTCAAAGTCCTAAGCGAAAGTAAAAAGTACGCGTTAACTGCGAAAGGATATGAAGGTGAGAGTAACATTAATTATAACATTGATTTAATATGACGTCGCTTTAAAGTGGTCTTGGATAAAAATAATAAGATTGTTTAATGTTTGTATTTTCAAACATATTTTGGATGGATATGATAGGATATCATATGCTGATACTAAACGAGTCAATTTCATACGTGCCATGGTAACCTATAGAAAGGACACCCAACAAAGTAATAAAGGGCACTTGTTCGGTGCAGAATAGCAAGACAATTAAAGACTAGAAAAATATAAAATTAGGTTTAATGTAAAGCTAATGGATATATCCAACATGTAAACCTGAAAAAAATTATAAATTTATCTCAAAAATTTAATTTGTTTGTAACAATGCCAAAATTCGGATAAATACAGTCGAGAAAACGGAATTTTCTAAAACATATATTTACCATGTACTTAAGTTTTGAGGTTTAAGTTTGAGATCTGTTTACAATGATCAAATTCTGAAAATTTGATGTCTATGCGACTAATATTGAATGTAGCATAGCGTCCCATGTCTAGTAAAATAACGGTTTGATAAATTCGTGTTTAAAGTTTTGAAAAAACTTTGTATTGTCTATTGTATTCTATTGTATTCCGCTCTATTGTTTTCATTGTTTTCCATTGTTTCGCCTCATTATCTGAAAACCACTCTTTATTTATATTTATCCCCTTTTCACTGCACGATTACAAAATTTAATATCAGGAAACGAAAAAACAATGACTAATAATGTATAATTTGGTAGTTTTGAAAATTTGATTTAGACCACCTTAATAGATCGTGCGTATGCATGGTATTTCAAACGACCAATCAGAAACGTTCAAACATTTTGGTTTCGGTGTTCGGACGTATTGCAGACCTTATATCCGTTGCTAAGGAAGCTTAGAATGAACAAATTTGCTATACAATTTAATAGATTTAAGAATCCATAAAGACAGTTTGTTTGTGGTATATGTGGGCAAAACTCTTTCATTTCGTTAATGTCATGACGTAATCATGACATCACCGAAAACTGAAAATGCCTATAATCTGCGAAGGTTTTTTAACAAAATTAATTTTTCACATTCTGTTAGAAATTGAAAAAGTAACTATGGATTTAATAATCATTTTTTAAAAAGTAGCCGGGATATCGAATTTTTAAGGTGAAAAAACACAATAATATATTTGTTGATAAATTAAATTCATATGTACATTTTTCTAGGAAGTAATTTAGGTTTACATGACACTAACAAATGTAGCATAATGTCAAAAACGATGAAAATTAAATGTTTGTGTTTGTCGATGACGTCATTGAGACGTCATCAAATTACATCAACAGAACGAAAGAAGTTTGCATACATATTACACACATAAATATCTTGATTATACCTTGAATTTCTTGTCCACTCACGAAGTATATTGGGCCCCAAATGACTTATCCTTAGCAATTCAATATAACTGAACACTTAGATGTTGTGTGACTCTCGAAAAGCTAAAAACACTCGCGTCCACTCAGAAATAACCTAACACTGCGTTCGCGTTGGGAACGCGTTCCAAACGCGTTCGGAACGCGTTCGGAACGCGTTCTGAACGAGTTCCGAACGCGTTCAGAACACCATTGTGTCTTCGGTTTAAAGGTTAATCGGAAAAGTTCGTTAATTTCCGACTTTAGCAAACTGCTAAATGGGTTTAACTTGATCATTTGATTGCTGGACTGGTTATGGTATATGTTCATTAGACGAGATTAAAACAGAAAGTATATTGTTTGGAACGCGTTCCAACCTCGTTCCTAACGCGTTCGGAACGAGAATGGAACGCGTTCGGAACGCGTTAGGGACGCGTTCGGAACGCGTTTTTCGTTAGGTTAATTCTGAGCAGTACTGTATGGCTGGTATTTTTACGTTTTTCTCAAGTCTCACAACGCGCGTGTTTATACTTCTCAAACTTATTAATAATTCATGAGGAAAACACAAAGGAAAATCATAACAGAGACGTTATTTGTAGATGTGCGAATAAACGTCCGTGAATTAAGCCATCTTTTCCCTCAAATTTCTTTTAAAATACTGGTTAGTTTGAAAAGCTATACCATACGCTCGAAAGACGTTTATTATCTGATTTGAAAACACCTCGAAGTTGTTGAAAAAACTTTTCTATCGCCTCGTTTTTCAACACACTTCTCGGTGTTTCATGCAATCAGATAATAAACGCCTTCTCGTATTATGGATGTAAATATCATACACGGGAAGGTCTGCTTATTATCTGATTTCCAAACACCGAGACGTGTGTTGAAAAAAGAGGCCGCAGGCCGAGTTTTTTAACATACTTTGAGGAGTTTGGAAATCAGATAATAAACGGCTTTCGCCGGAGTGTATGATATATCATCTCAAACAAATCAGTACTTAAGAGAAAATGGAGGTGAAATTGTTGTCGAAATTTTCTGACAATTAATATCACATTTACAAACGTCTCGGTTATGATTTTCAGTTTGTGTCTTCCTCATGAATTATTAATGAGTTTAAGATATACATACTTTATTTTTCGCCACCTACTTATACTGTCAAGTTTTGTGATTGGTTGATTAAAACAATAAAACAATAGAATCAACGACAATGAAACCAATATCCTAACCCTCCACTATTGTTCCATGTAGCTAATCACAAAACCTGTTCATTTTATGTACGTATTACACCGACATAAAGACATTATATATTTATTTATAACAACACATGATTACATAGTGATAATGTTGGTCCACTCATGAATTTCTATCCACACTATGACTCATGTTTCAGGTAATGCTGGTAATGCTCTTACTTTCAATAATGGAATGAAGTTTTCTACCAAGGATAGAGATAACGATGCTTCGCAATCACAATCATGTGCTCAAAAACAACAGGGTGCTTGGTGGTACAAACAATGTCAGAGGACAAACTTAAATGGTCGTTACGATCGTAAAAATTCCGTTTCTGGTGTTTTTTGGTTTGGCAAGCGGAAAGGGAAATTTTAAATCATTGAAGGGAACAACGATGCAAATTCGCCCTAAGAATTGACATTAAGTAATAGATAAACACCGAGAACGAGGGATTTAGTGCGTTTTATATCACCGTTGGTTCAGTTTCCTTTGTTCTCTAGTGGCCATTATATCTGATATCAACCTCATACAATTATTCATGAGGTTGATAAGTACTTATCAACCTCATAAATACTAAACTTCACCAATGGTGATATAAGGCGGTTATATACCTTAGACCTCGGTGTTTAAGCGATATATCAACCCTCGGGCTTCGCCATCGGGTTGATATATCGCTTAAACACCGAGGTCACGGTATATAACCTATACATACAACCCCGAGGACGCGTAGCGTCCGAGGACTGTATATCGCATAAATCCCGACGTTCGAGGTGTTTATCTGACTTATTATTACATTGTGGAGGTTTCCAACAAAGTTTTGTCTATATTTGTCCACCTTGGACAAAGATTTCCCTAGTATTTTCTTCGTTTCTTATCTAATTAGTATTCATAGGGTTGTATGGCGCATACATCCCGCGGTACATCAAATGAAACCGACTCAATGTAATAATAATACCTCGTATTTACCTAGTGACCTCGATCGCATTACGCACCGATGTTCATGTAATTAGATTAGCTGTATCTTTGTTTCGAATTTTTAGAGTTATTTAACATTTTACTATGTAATGTAGCCGATGATGATCTTTATATGATTTTATAGATGTATTTAGTATAAATGTGTATATAGCTGCACTTGGGTTGATACAAGTCAGTACTTGTACCAGCTGATCCATTTTTTGCAGGGTAAATAAAGTTTTTATTATTATTATTATTATTATTTAGGATACTTTCGTTATTATTTGATATTTTGATATCCTCGATATTTTCTCATCTCATTTTTCGCCTCTCCCCACTTTGTAAAACGCTACGCGGCCCTCAACACACACGATTACGTTGGAAAAACCGTTCTGTCGCTCGTGAATTTCTCTTTTTGACCAAAAAGTCTGGGACAAGGCTAAAAGGGATGATTCAAAAGGACCTTCCAATTTTCAAGAACTACAGTCTAACCCTAATATTGATCCTAATCCTAAGCCGAACCCTAATCCTAATCCTAATCCTAACCTTGATTCTAATCCTAAACCGAACCCTAACCGCAGCAAACCCTCACCTAACAAAAATATAGACCAGACAAAAACAGAAAGGTGCTTTTGAGACATCCCTTTTAGCAATTTCCAAAACATTTACAACCTCGTATCCAGGGCATTTCACGGTACTCCACAGACTTCCACGGTGAGAGATATGCGGAAATTACCATGGAATGGGGTGATCGATTCTATAATATCTTATTATATTCTATAATATATCAATTAATTCAGCTGGAGTAAAATTTATTTAACTAAATCTGGATGTTAAGACTTTTCCTCGAATTCAAATTTTACCGCATATTAGAAATATAAGGGCTTTGGTTAATAATCAAGAACTGCATTCGATATATACTTGTTCATATACCCGTGGATATTTATATGAGATAATCATGCATGTGTGATGAAAGTAAACAAAGGCAAGAGACGACATAAATTATCATATGTTAATATACACACTGCTGTAGTGAATGTGGGAGAGCTTGGAGTAGACAGACGATACAAGGACGATCGTCAAGCTTGTATTCTCAGAAAAATGATTCTGAATCCTGACAGACAGACAGAAATTCAAAACAGACAGAAATTCTGGGTATTAAGTGACCGCCCGATTCCAGGAACATTTTCCCCGACCTTTCACCGTCGAGGCAAAATACCTTGGGTACGAGATTGACTCTGTTAGGTTTCAGGTGATTCTCGTGCCAATGAAAATGGTATAGGAAGTTTCCAACTAAGGTGCTCATAGTTTCAAAGGTGCCTGGTTGTACAAGTACAAATGCCATCACCCCAACCTAAAAATTGGCGTTTCATAATCATTCTAGCTATACTGATCGTGTTAATTGGTTTGACTGGAAATGACATTTTTACTCCTTCAAGAAAACCGAGATGAAAATTCGACCTTATAAATAATATAGGGGGCGGAGCGTTTTTCGAAAACGGTTGCGAGGGATTGAGATGAGAACAAATGAAGGACATATATAATACGTAAATTCCTTTAGAATTGTTGCTCTATATAAGCAAAAAAATACGCGTTGTAAAAATAGATTCAGGAGAACTCAACTGCAAATTGTAAATAATTAACAAATGCCGTTATACCAAGTATTCAGTCATCCAAAGACATTATTATAAGAATATTATAAGTATTATTATAAGCATAAATACATGCTGTAAAGATAGATTTGGGAAAGACGTTAGTGTACTGTATTATTAAATTGTATAACGCAACTGTAGATTGCAAGTAATTAATAAATGCACAATTACAAGATACCGTTATAAATAAGTATTTAGTCACCAAAGACATTAGTAAGGATTGTTGCCCTATAATCATAAATAAGTGTTTTAAAATAGATTTATAATATATGTTAGAGTGTTGTGAATGTAGAACTCAACTGTAGATTGTAAATAATTAATAAATGCACAATTACAAGGTACCGTTATACCAAGTATTTAGTCAGCAAAGACGTTGTTATTGATTCTTGCCCTGTTACCAAGTATTTAGTAACCAAAGACATTGTCATGGATTGTTGCCCTATATATGAAAACACAGCCGGGGGTAGACGTCAGGACAGCCGGGGGTAGACGTCAGGACCTTTGTTGTTTTGGGGGTCTTTTACAATCCAATTAGCTAATTTGCGCCTCCTTATAAGGAACTTACTAGATACCCCTATCAATAAATAATAATTTTGCTCCGAAAACTTTTTTCAGTAAATAGGTGCTGAACGTATATGATATTCAACAATTTAGGAAGAAAAAGAAAAGAAACAACTCAACATTTGAAAAAAGAAGAAAAATCGGGAAAAAGTCACAGCCAGTTAAGGCTCGAACCCAGGGGTCTTGGTTTCACGATGGAACTCTCTACCACACCCACATATCACATTTCACACCTTAAATTTCGGTTTATAAAGGTTGATATAATCAGTTTTGTTTACCTTGCCGTTTGCCCTGAAGATCGGAAACTTCGACTTGTTTCCACGTTCGGACGTCAAAAGCGTGATATTTGTTCTTGCTATTTACAACGTTAAAAATAGTTCCGCAATGCGTACATATGTCTGCTGATGTCGAGTAATAGATGCAATATGAGCGTGTGATCTGTATGGGATTTACAAGGTGAGCCGAAGGCGAGCCGTTGTCAATCCCATATAGATCGACCGCGAATATTGTCCCCTCGAAGGCCTGAGGGCGAGCGTGCTAATATCGACCGGCAAAGTAGAATCGAGTTTGTTTATATATTTACATGCGTGAACGGCCGTCAAGTGCGCGGCATCGGAGTATTTGTGCCTGGTTATAAACGTCTGTGATATTTGAATTAATTAATATATTTAAATTGAAAACCGTCACATGATTGCGAATACAGAAATTAAAAAGTCTTTTGAAAAAAGTGAGCTTGAAAACGATTTATTGCTATGGTTAAACAACAAGCAATACAAAACAAAAAGAGGAGCGGAAGAGGAAGGCGGCAAGAGCAAAACCGAGTTGAAACCGAGGAGCATATGGTCGAAAAGGAGAGCGACAGCAACAAAATATATTATTACTGCAATACCAGACCATCAAAACAAGCCATATTCCGCACAAAATCAGCGGACGCAGTAGTTTGTTTTGAAAAAACACTGATTTCATGCCGAAACTGTGGAATATAGTGTTGACGGACATGCAAGTTTTATTTTGAAATATTCATCTATGCCTATTGATACGCTGCTCGGACACGAATACAGGTAACTAAATTAGTATTCTGAAATAAAAGCTAATAATAGTACACTGTGAGTCTGTGTTGAGCGAAGGCCCTTTTATTTTAACTTTTAAGTGTCAATATATTTGTAAGACAGGAGATATAAACAAGGCGTACGTTCCTAACCCGCGATTTCCAGTCGAGTTCGATAAACATTAATATGCCTTTTCAGCATAGTTTTTTGGTTAGGGTTAGTTATTTGGTTATGTTTAGTATTTTGGTGATATTAGGATTAGAATTTCGTTCAATTCTAAGACACGAATAGCCACTGCCTTCACTACTTTTATTGTCTTGAGACTTGAGTGACGAAGGGCTTTCGCTCGAAACGTCGAATGTCTGAGACCTGTTACACACTAGTTTGGCAGTGCACCAATCTTTAAGAGATCTGTATTTCTACACTGCCTATAGTGCCTACAATGAACAGTACGCTGAACAACATTTTATAGTACTCTTCAATAAAACAACAACAATAAAACAATGTTATGTTATTGCTAATTGTACAGTTGTACTGTATTGTGATTGTTCAGAAATCTTTAGACACATTTTGAAATACTGTACTATATAGCATTGGAAAGCCCTTGAAGAACCACAGTTGTGGTAGTGTAAATATGATGTAGGAAAAATGTGAAAGTACATACTATACTATAGATGGGTTTATACAACACGAGCCTGGCCTAATATTTTGTAGAAAAAACAAGCATTACTGATATCCGGAGAGCTGAGATTAGACAGACAATACATGGATGATTGTCGAGCTCATATCATCAAACAAATTGAGTCCTGGACAGCAATCAAACCTGTAACTTTCGTATTGCTGGTGAAGGTTACAATGATGTACTATTTTGATTGATATAATGAGTTGCCTATGTGGGCCTGTGGCAGTCATATATTGGTATGCTTGGATGTGTTTGTCGGTTAATATATACACTGCTGTCGTTCATGTTGGAGAACTTGGAGTAGACAGACAATACATGGATGATTGTCATTAATCCTCATAAAATTATTCTGAGTTCCGGACAAGAATCGAACCTGTGACCTTCTGATTGCTGCTCAGAGACGCTCTATGCAACCATTGACGAACGAGACTCAGATGGAAAGTGAATCGAATAGACGGCTGGTTTTTAGGTTAAATCATGTGCTTTATACGGTAATATTACAGAATAACAAACAGAATAACATAATATACACACTTTGAATGGCAGATTTTATAATTTTATTTAAATTATTTATCACCGGTCTTGTTCACTTGATCGGTCGTGATAATTAGTCTATATAGAGAGTACTGGTAGTAAGGATGTAAAAAAACTACAGACTATAGCTGTGTTTATGCTGTAAATCTATAGGACTAACCTGGCCGGCTGCCACCTGGGCCTGTCTTACAGAACATGCACCAGCATGCAATCAGCATTTACATGCATGCTCAGCTGATATATGGCATGCTCTGTGTCAGGAGAACAATGTTAGGGATTAAACAAGTGGTATATAACCTCGCTGAAGGGAATTTCATTCTGAATTAATGATATATTGGTGAAATAATTAGATTAAGCAATGCGATTCTTTGTTGCATATTATGGGCTTTTGTAATTTCATCTTTTGGAAATATGTGTTACCGGTACTTGAATACCATTGAAATACTGGTATATGTATGCGCATAATTAATATTAATAAAAGTAACACAAGTCTTCTAACAGAATAAAAGGTTTATCAAGCTTATCAATACTCAGACAACACTCTTGGTCTTGGATACATTTTGGTATTGAATATTTTGGTATATCTGCTTATACTGACAATTAGACAATAAGGAACATGCAGGTTATAGTACATATTACAGTATGGTACATGTATGTACATACTTGTATATATGTGCAATGCCAGTACTATATTGTAATATCTTTCATAGGTTATCCAGTCTCATGAATACAACTGTATATACTTTGAATAAAATTATGAGTGTTAAACTGTTAAACTGTAATTTGTTGATAATTTATTATGAAAACCATAACTGACATAAATAATTTTAATGAAATTAATATTATATAATTAATAAAATTAATTATTAATTTCAATAATCAAGCTAGAGTTACACAACTGGTTTCTAACCATCCCTGCAAGACAAATTATGCATGAGAGTCAATGTACGCCGATCCCCACCCCCCCCCCCCCACCCCGGGACAGGGTTGGGATTTGACTTTTACCCTGTTCTAATATTCACAAATGCCCCACATCCTGGGGATACTTTATGGCTCCAATGTCGTAAAATGCACCCTACTGTATACATGGGGCCTTCAGCTAAACAAATTTAAGAGTTTTTAAACACTAAACATAGTTTTCCCAACTACGTTCAGACCCTTTACCGTTCAATTTCAGGCTGATTACATTTGAAATATAGACTGCTAACTATTATCGAGAAGTACTGTAAACAAATATAAGACTAATCTCGTTCCCAGGTCACTGGCGACAAAATGTACATGCAGCCTAGTCCCTAGGCCTGTCAATGTTAAAAAGCTTTGTCTTTGACTATGATGCAAAAATTTAGACGCTAGACAAAACGCTACTTGAGACGAACAACCGCTGAAATATCAACAACAGGCTCATTACTAATCCCTACCCAATGCCCGTACCCTGGGGACAAATAAATTTTAAAATCTTCAAATCCCCTACCCCCTATGGGATGTTCACTGCTCTAAATCCCCTACCAATCCCCTATTAACCCCACCCTGGCCCGTGGTGGGGGTCGGGGTTTACATTGACTCATGCATTAGTGTTGGCAGACTTTCCTCTCATGTTCTGTTCAGTGCACTACCCACAAACTGCACTAAAAAATAAGCAGTTTGAAAATCTGTTCAAATTGGCAAATTAATTATTTACTTATTTTTAAGTAATAACTGAGCACAGTAAGCGGGCGAGGGGTTGTTGCGTACACATATTTCTAGTATCGTCGTAAACATTCTAGACATCACCTTAAACCACATCACCTTCCCACCACATATCGAGTCATTCCTATCGTTTGATGCGTATCAGGGCCATTAAATCCATGTCCAGTAATTTACAGCATACTGATGACATCTTGGGATGTAAATCTTCCCCATCGCAGTTCTGTCCACCTATTTTGTTTACAGTTATCTTTCAACAAATTCGCATGCTAAATTCTAGACTCTATGTTAAGGCGTCTAAATTAGCCAAACTGCTGGGTCATTCCTGAGACCAAGACGATTTCTTGGAGTTGAATTCTTCAAAAATATCCTTGTGATCGTTATTGAAAATGGGTTATCATAAAAATTCGATGGGCCAGGGGTTGGGAACAAACTTGAGACCTTTCGCAAGAACAGACTTCTCGGGGTCAGATAATGGAAAATCGGGGTAAGGTACTACCTACAGGAACAAGGTATATGATTGGTTCTCTGCGACATTCCATTTTCTTCCGTTTTAGTTCGTAAACTCTTCATTTCTTCAGTGATTAGTCATGGAGGTTTAGGTTAGGGTCAGGGTTAGGGTCAGGGTTAGGGTCAGGGTTAACGTTAGGGTTATGGTTCTGATATGAAAATATGCATGATGCACGTGCTAATTTACGTACGAAATTCAAAGGAAAAACTGCGGTGATGCGGTGATGGAATGTTGCAGAGAACCAATCATACACCTCGTTCCTGTAGGTACGATATGACCCGAAAATCGGGGGAATAGTGAAAATTAGACGTTGACTTCGTTAGCATCCGAAGACGATTTTTCCTCCCTTTATCTTTTCGTGAGACAATTCCGCCATAATATCATAAAACATGCGAACAAAGGTGGCGCTATTGTTGTCTGGAGAACCGACTTGTATATATCGACAAGAGGCTCTTCGCCAACTCAGTTATACGGCCATCTTTACTAAATTGAATTCCGATCCATGCACGAACTATTATGCTCCGCAGCGAGAGTCAGCTCTACATGAAGTAAAGATATGTCTCGCGGTAGAGATCAATACACTTGATTCCCAGTGGTCTCCTTGCCAACAACATTACTGACACAGTGGTGTGTAGTTTTCTCAAAGGCATATATGTGCAAAGTTTCAACACTTTCTATCTGTTATTTGCAGCGATAAGCATCATTTCATGGATTTCACTTAGTCTATCATGAGGACATGACGTCATAGATATCTAATTTACATGTTTCAAAAAACCTGAATATCTCTGGAGAATGGCTCATTTTGAAATTAATTTTAGATAAAATCACAATTGGATAGACGATATTTTCATCGGAGAACAGTTTAAAAACTCGAGTAGCAAACAATATATAGTAGCAATATATAGTAGCAAACAATACGCACCAACTTCAGGTATTACAAGGTAAAGTGGCAAAAGAGATTCTGGATAAACCTTATAGCTCTTCAACTACCGACGCCCTCCACTACCTTAATTGGAAATCCTTAATAAATAGAAGAAAACAGCATCGTTGTACTTTTATATATAATTGTATCAATAACAATATTGATTATGATTTCAATCTGACATCAAGTGGTTATTTTCATAATTACAACACTACAAATCGTAATAATCTTAGAAAACCCAGTGCTAAACGCCAATGGGGCGCCCATCAGACAGTTGTTGCGAGGGCTATTGAAGACTGGAATGATTTAGACTTAACATCGCGAATGGCTAGTGTGATTGAATTTAAGCGTGCCCTATTTATATTTAATTTAAATGTAGTATTGTTCATGATGCTATATTTTTGTAACCTTCCTTACTTTATATTTCTTTATTTTTTTTGTAATAGTGTAGTAGCTTTTGTAATAGTGTAATACCTTTTCTGCAGGACCCTGATGAAAACCACTGAAAGGTGATTCAGGCATTCCTCAATAAAGATCATCATTATTATTAATATTGAAATAACCAAGCTGCAAGTCACATTTAATGTACTTATTTAGGTTAGTTAAATTATTACCTTCTAATTTCGTTTGATAACAATTGGTTTTCTATATTTGCGATTGTTCAAGTTTAGTATATTTACCTTTTTATCCTGCAGGTATCGTTCAGATGTTGGCCAGATTTGACGAAATATACAGTATGTTCTAAGGATTTATGGTGATGGAAAATTTCGAGTGTTGGAATATATACATTAACCAGTTGCAAAAAATGCGACATCCAGGCCATCCGGCTGCAATTTAACCTGAGGAAAGATTTTCGTGATACAACTCAGCCCGCCACCCTGCGTTGTAGGTGCAGTGCTGCTCGAGCTAAGCAGGCCGTTATCGAGAGTCTAGTCACGAGTTTTGTATATATAGTGGTGGTAATGATGGGAAGATATTTGATCTCCATTTATTCCTTAATGCTGTAACGATGTTAGCGTATGCGAGCAATAACGTCGCTTTACAACACGATTAAGTCGATTTTCTTTGTTCTTTTGAGGGTCAGTTTATCCAGCGAAGAAAGCTGTCAAGCTGGTGGTGGATTTCGATTGTACAGGGGGAAATTCAGTTTAATATGTACTGATTACCTGATTTACATTGGTCGCCGGGACTGTATATAAAATACTAGTTAGATTGAAGCTACAAGCGAGACCAAAACATCAGAACAAATCACATTTCACAATTACATACATATAATAATACAAATCAAATATTGGATAAAAAGGTTAGTGCAGTACTGCCGAAATAGGGTGTATGTTGTCGAAGGCCATTCGCTCGAAACGTTAGACAACATAAACAATATTTCGGCAGCACACTATCCTTTTTAGATATTTGATTTGTATTCTTCTAGATATGTTTCTACACTGCCTACGCAGCACAACACGTTTTATCACTCGTTTGGATATAATAATACAGTTTGCTTTTATCAACTGCAATTATATCCACAGCAAATTACTAACACAACATTTAAAGTACAAAACTTATTATCCTGCGGAAATTAACTAAACCTATTAACATGTAGGATACAATTTTGAAATACCATGTTTGACCCACGAGCAGAAGTTGTCCAAACTTCTTCTGGATCTTCCAATTCTTCCTTCTTCGACTGACATAACCTTTGTTAACTCGGCTCATTGTTTGTAACTTCCGAATTCTCATTTGGCGGTAATGGTTCGAACAACTCTAGAAAATTTACATGGCTAAGTTTGGAATATCCTGCGAATAACTATCTTGTGTTATCCATAACTCGTTATCACTGTCCCCATCGCTCATCTCCTCACAACACAGTGAAAAACCTAGTCTTATACTCTGTGTCAAGAAGAAGTAATTAACTCCAGAACAGATTATTATTTGCATATACTAACAAATACGGCCTAATTTCTATCAAATAAAATGCAAATAATGATAATTTGTTCTTTAAAAAACCTCCTTATGGGAATTCTAAAACCATTTCAATCGTGTCGACTTCTCGAACGTCGGCTTTCAGACAGATACAACCCACGAGGCATTCTCCCCCTCGGGTTGTATCTGGCTAAAATCCTCCGAAATCATTGACAATTTTAAGGTTGATGATAGAAAAACACTGAAATTAAAGACGAACCGATGGAAATTGTCAGTTAACTAAAATTCAAGATAGTTTGTAGGCTTTCCCAAAGTCCTTTCCAGTATTTTCCCCCCGTTGCTTTTCCGCTGGGAAGGACTTTTCCCACTTGCAACACGTCAAATCTACCGGTGGATGTTTGGACCGGGGTGTAACTGGAGGTTGATAGATAGATAGACAGATAGATTTATTAGTAAATACTTTTGCAGCTAAATAGCTGAATTGCGTAATACTTTACAGGGTAAAAAATGTATAATAAAATAGTTAAGATTTATATTACTGCATATCTATATATAAAATTATTAAATTAGTCTATATACTGTTGCTATAAATAAAACTGTTTTTGAGTCTATTTGTCTTGCATATATATTGGCACATTGAAACTTCGCTTTCGCCGTAAGTTCACATCACATGTGTTAGGCTCAAGTAGCAGGCTATGCAACTTATGGTTCTCATTACTAGTTACTTCATTGAAAAGTTTGACCGTCAACATTTTTCTGCGCTCGTGGAGCGTTAGTAGATTGCTTGTTAATAGGGCATCAGCGTAGGTGACTTGAGGGTAAATTATTCTTAGTGCACGCTTCTGTAATCGTTCTAAGTCGGTTGATAAATATTGCGGTAGTCCGTTATGGAATACTGGACACGCGTACTCAGTAATTGGACGTACGCATGTAGTGTAAAATGTCAGGAGCTCTTTTGATGGTAGATTCGCTCTTTTCAGTTGTCTTAAAAAATAAAGTCTAGCGGACACTTTACGTATAATTTCTGAAACGTGACAGTTCCATTTTAAGTCATTTGTAATGTTTAATCCGAGAAGTTTAATATTTGGAACAATTTCGATAGCTTTTTCATCAATTACAACAGGAGCGAAATCGGGTTCTTTCTTAGCAAAGGAAATCCTTAACTCTTTGCATTTATCTTCGTTTAACTAAAACTTGCTATGGTGAGACTTCGTAGCTATTTCTGAAACTGCATTCTGGATGATACTTAATTCGTCCTTATGAACAAGTTCAGCTATCGTTGTGTCATCCACGTATTTCCATAATTCATTGTCAGTGACTTGAATATCATCGACCATCAGCACAAAGAGCCACGCCCTAATTTTGTTCCTTGTGGGACTCCGGCTGGGACATCATTCCATTCTGATTTACAGTCATGATCTAGTTTTACTCTCTGCTTACGACACTTTAAGAAGTCAATGATCCAGCATGCAATTCCGTATGGGATATCCAATGAACTTAGTTTACTGGCCAAGATAGTATGGTCAATCAGATCAAAAGCTTTTCTGTAGTCAAAGAGGACAACTCGTATGGTTGCGCCATTCCCGTCTGTGTATTTAGTCCACGTGTGTATCATACTGATAAGGGCATGCGTCGTTGATGACTTGGGGACGCATCCGAATTGATTGGCATTAATTTCCTTAAGTATTGCTGGTTTCACATATACTTCCACAACAAACTCTTCGGCGATTTTTGATAATGTTGGAGAAAGAGAAATGGGCCGTAAATGTTTGTTGATATCTCTCACTGGGTTTTGTTTGGGCACTGGGACTATGTTTGCCATTTTCCAGGATGGTGGTAGGTGACCTTCGTGATATGAGCTATTCAGAATATTCATGACAGGGAGCGTTAAAATATCCGCATTTTCTCTTAGAAGCCAAGCTGGAATGCCGTCGGGGCCCTGCGCTTTGGTGGGGTTAAGTAACGAGAGCTTTCTGTAGACGGACGGGGCGGAAACCACCAAGAGAGGGGACGAAGAGAAGTCAGCTACATCGGGTTCAAAATCGGTAGATAGCGGTGAGAATTCTTTCATTGGCTTTATAAATGCTTCGTTGATGGTGTTAGCGAGGTTTTGCTTAGCAAAATCGTCCGAATATCGACTGGCTGATGACATGCCACTCAATTTCTTTACTTCTTTCCACCACACTGATGGTTTACATTCTTTGAGATGTGCAATCTTTGCTTCGTAGTATTTACCTAGTATTAATCTAGCCAATAACAAGTTCATTAATGTGACGCATCACATAAACCTCTTCCATAATGGCGGCCAGTCTAAATATTCTTTTATATGTATACAAATTAGCCTTTCTGGCTTCGTTACAAAGCAAAGATTCTTTGGAATTACAGACACAAGAACGAGGTCAGAAAGTCTAATTTAAATGAATATAGAAGAATATTTAATTTGGGTGCCGTAGAAACTATTGAAGGATCCTGATGCTAATGAAAAAAGGCATTCTAACCGTACCTGATATTAAATCAACAAGGTTCGAAACTTGTCAATACATTCGTCACTTATTAAGCCCGTCCTATAGTTAATTTTCGTGCCAGAATTTCTAATCTGCAGATTAGTCTCGACTTCACTCAAGACTTCGTTGCTCGTTGTGGCGACACAAGACAAGAACAAGAGGCAAGACAAGAGTGGTGGACTTGTGGCAAGTCTAGACAGTTTCAAATGAAAAGGACGAGTTTCGATTTTGAATATTTACAATTTTAAAAATGAACAATGACAATGTTTCAACTACTTGTCAGGCAGACATTATATTTAGGAAAAAAAATTAAGATTAAAAGGAAAAATTATCTAAATTTATCACTTGCATTCTTTAAGAAGTTTAATATAATTTTTTTAAATATAACCCAATGCATTGCACTATTCTATACGGTTGAACAGTTTTTCCTACACCAGCTGTTGAATAAAATGCCAGGTAGCTTCCGTACGGTTGCTAAAGAAATTTTTAAATTTAAATATTTGTAAATTTGTTATTTTAATTTGAGTAATAAAGTAGTTTAGAATTAACATTCGATTTGTTTTAGTTACAATACAATGCAAGCTAATTTAGTTTTACGTTTTGAATAATTTAAGGTACAAGCTTACTTAAATAACACGATGAATCCTAAACAGATCAGTTATGGATATGCCGAATATATATATTTTCATTAACGATAAGGATATTTTTGAAGATCTCAACTCGAAGAAATCCTCTTGGTCTATATCCGAAGACGATTTTCCTCATTTGATCTTTCCGTCAGACAATTCCGCCATAACATAGATAAATTGCATCCTCCACGCAGAAAATAAGTTCATAATCTTAAAGGGATACTACAGCAAAAATACAAATGAAGTTCATATGAAAGATATTACTGACTTTAGTTTATTTCCAAAGTTTTAGCATTTCTATAGATTTAGTAAAGAAGCCTGCCGATAAAGAATCATTCAATGATCTGGGCCTCGGAACGAGGTTGTCAATGACGTCATATTTTCAAAATAAATATGGCGTCCAAATCCTCAAATATTCGACTACAACTAGCCATATCTTCTTAACTAAATTGATAGGAATGCTAAAACTTTGGAAATAAACTAAAGTCAGTAAGATCTTTCATATTAACTTCATTTGTATTTTGGCTGCAGTATTCCTTTAACATGCAGAGCTTTTAGCCTTAAAATCATTGCGATGCCGGAATAACGTTGTCATATAATGTGGCTCTGTTGTCATGTGGCTATTGTTGTTCTATGGTTGTTTATACAATAACCTGTTTACTACGCGCATTCTCATTGGTTGTTGGCCATGATCTATTAAAGGACAGATGCACGGATCACGTCAGCTCACGCCATATCACGTCAGACAAATGCTTTTATCTTTTTTCATGCTCCAGAAATTACCAAAGAACTAATAAGCCTTTTGAATGGTTTATTTTAAATGTTTATTGTATAAAACAAATAGATTCCATTTTGCCGTTGCATGTCTGTCCAGTTACACATGCAGGACGTCAGAACGTGGTAAGAAGAACATCAGTGACCCACTCGACTATCATCTCGTGGGGCACTTTTTTGTTCTTACCACGTTCTGACGTCATCTGTGCATCTATAACTGAACAGACTGCAAAATGGAATATATTTGTTAACTGGAGAGCACACTTCTAAATTGAATTCCGATCCCACTCTATATCTCATGCACGAGCTATGATGTTCCGCTGCGCGCGAGAGAGAGAGACCTGAGATTGGGGAAAAGAACGCTGTTGAAACTTTTTGATCGTGTGTCTCATGCAATAGCTCAGTGATCAGAGCGCTGGTACATTAAGTCAGAGAAATTGGGTTCGATTCACGGTTAGGGCAGACAGAATTTTCAATTATTATTATTATTATTATTAATAAAAGGTTCAAAAGACATTCTGGAGCCAGGTAATTGTTACCATCTGCTTATTTCCAAACCAAATACGGTCATAATAAGATGTATAGACGACGCTGGAAAGCAACTATAGAACACGAATGAATAACAACAAAGACAGCTGAATATTTCGAGTCGAAGCAACTAGCAACACTGGCGACTGCGACTAAAGATGGAGGAACCTGACGCTATTTATTCTGTTGCAAAAGACACGGGAGAGGAAGTAATTTCACCATTACCACCGCCACTTCCAAAGCGAGAACATATTCCAGCGTCATTTGTGGAGGTTAATCTTCCCAGAAGAATACCTGCTCCTCAATCGATAACTATTATCACCAACAGCTGCAAACGATGTAGTCGAAACCGCTCTACATCAAGAAAAGCAATCTTACTAATCATAGCAGTCGTTATTTCTGCTATTTTGGCAATAGTGTCTATGACGTTGTATTTTACGACCAAAGGCAAACCTTGTGATTGTCAGAATAGTCTTGCAAATAAAGAAAATATCAGCTGGCATAATGTCAAGAAGAAATGCAACCCTTGTTATTGTCAGACTGGAAATACAAGCAGTGATCGTGTCGAGAAGAAACCTTGTGTTTGCCAAAACTGCAGCCTTGTGAACTGCAGCCTTGTGAACAACTGTAGTCTTGCGAACAACTGCAATCACCAATTGGTCAACATCAGTACCAGAACTATTGGAAAACGCAAAGGTTAGTGTGATTAAACTTAATAACGGCCGAGTGCGAGATCTGTATAAGTATTTTGCTTCCACGCGGTGGAAGGTCTGTGAAAATGGGTCTGCGTTAGATCATATAGAATTAGTTAGATCATATACAGTCCGCGTCTTTTCGACGATGTTTTTTAGTATAACCATAGAAAATACAGCTGTGGTTTAGGAAGACGCGGGGGGAGGGGGGTTTAGAAAATTCATTAGGCGGAGTTTAGAAAACTGATTAGGCGGGGGTTAGGATTAGTATCTAAGTTGTTTTGGGGTTAGTGGTTATTTGCATGGTTAAGTAGCGCTATGGTTATGCTAAAAAACATCGTCCCAAAGATACGGCTGTACGTTAACTCTATAATATGATCTAATACCAACCGTGAAAACGGCCCTCCAGGGATCGGCCGGTCAATTCTATAATCTTATTGGCCAGTTCTAAAACTCAATTAATTCAGTTATATTATAATTTATTCATCTAAATCCAGAATTTCCTCGCTTTAAATTTCACAGCGAATTTGTCAAGAACTGCATTCCATATATACATGTTAATCATATGAGATATAGACGTGCTTATCAGCAAATTATCCTGCAGGTAGCTAACTTAGTTCTCTTTAAAAGCGGACAATCGAACATGCTCAAAAATATAATTTTCGTATTATGGATACGATCTTGTAAACAAAAAAAACGAACTTTCGGCTGTCTTCGACGAATGTTTTCTTGAGAAATAATCAACTCCCAAAGCTACAATATATATTAAAACAAAGATAAAATATGATCTGTTTACAATATGCGTACAGCTTATCCGGCTACTGAACGTAGTTTTCGTAAAAAGAGCGGATAATCGAACATATCGTAACGTGTTAACAATCCTACATCCAGTGGGTTGGTAGTACGAGGGAAATGTATTTGCTCGTTAGGGCAACGTATATGCTCGTTAAAGTGCCTATGAAACGAAAATTAAGTTTGTTTTATTTGAAAGAACTTTTAAAATAATGAAGAATATTAATTTACAGCTCTCTCACATTTCACTTGGTTCTCGAGATATTTTGACTTATGTGATATTCAAATGAGATAACCTATGACGTAAAAGGGTTTGCAATACATTTTAACATATTGGAAAATCGTGTATATCTTTAAGATTATTAAACGAAATCACTTGAAACTTTGCATGTGGATAAAACCACTAAACTGAACAACATCCTTCAAGTTTCAATGTTGCAATAGTAA
This sequence comes from Chrysogorgia sp. JL179-B06, assembly GCA_035772405.1. Lineage (NCBI taxonomy): Eukaryota > Metazoa > Cnidaria > Anthozoa > Scleralcyonacea > Chrysogorgiidae > Chrysogorgia > Chrysogorgia sp. JL179-B06. Next base: position 458,595 of record JAYKKM010000302.1, on the reverse strand, counting down.
TAATATAGTTCCGAGACCTCTAAGTCTCTTTGTCAAAAATCTTTGTTTTCTGACATAGCTATGTGTTGTACCAAATTTAAACTTCAGTTTAGAATTGGTTAAGTCCGTAAAAATCTGCTAAACCAGTACCAACCCGCAAATGTTTGGGACGGAAGAGAAAACAAATCATTTTATTTTAGAAATCATGATGTCTGAAAACTAATTTGTTACCATGGCGACCATAAAACTAGAACGATGTTCTCCAGTTTAGTTGTCTGTATCCACATGCAAAGTTTCAAGTGATTTCGTTTAATAATCCTAAAGATATACACGATTTTCCAATATGTTAAAATGTATTGCAAACCCTTTGATGTCATAGGTTATCTCATTTTAATATCACATAAGTCTAAATATCTCAAGAACCAAGTGAAATATGAGAGAGCTGTAAATTAATATTCTTCATTATCTTAAAAGTTCTTTCAAATAAAACAAACTTAATTTTCGTTTCATACGCACTTTAAGGCTACGTATTTGCTCTTCCCATCGAATATTTTACTTAATTAATTCGCATGCCAAATATGACGCAATAACGATGCTGTCAGCATACTGTCCCAATATATGACATAATAATAATAATAATAATAATAATAATAGACGTATTAGGAGCATTATGCAATAGTCTCAATGCTCTTACAACAATATATTCTTAAATATACTGATAAACGTATTACAGTTTCATTATAAGATAAAGCCTACTACATATATTACCACTATAAACAAATAAACTATTAATTTTAAAAAAGAAAAGTCTTAACTGCTGACTTAAAATTACCCAACATATCAAAGACATGTGGTGATCGCATTAATTGGGGCGTATTAATACCAGCTTTTTAACGAGTCGATACAGATAATATTATTGCTACCTTAAGTTAATTGCACAGAGGCTATAACTCCAGCAGTAATGCTAATTCACTAAAAATTAGAAAACATTTCCCCGTATTCCCATACAGTTAAGAAACCTCGTGAGAGTTTGGTCTAACTCTAAATCGCAGTGAAAGCTATCGCTTCGGACGATTTCTCGTTCTGCTAAACTTCCACCCGTGTTTTCCACTGCATGGAAAAATGGAAAATGTTTTTTTATTTCTTAAATAAATATCTTTGTATTATTTTAGCTAGAAAAAAATGCTAAAACTGCTAAAACTGCTAAAACTGCTAAGTTCTCCGACAAAATGGATACGACATTATGAAGGAGCTTTCGGAAAACATTTAGATATTATCCTGAGTGAGTGTAGTCCCAATCTCTTCACTGACGAAAATGCTGAGTGTGTATATGGTATTTGTTAATATACATGACAGTGTAAGAATGGATTTACTGGTAATGGAACTTCCAACTGCATAGGAAACTTAAATACTGATAATCTATAATGACTATAAAAATGTAAACTGTTATGTTCTCCAAAAAATTGGATATGATATTATGAAGGGAGCTGGATGATAGAACTTTCACAAACATTTTAAATATTATCCTTATATTTTTAATAAAATTATTGTTAATGACGAGTATTGTTCCAATCCCTGCCCTAAAAATAATTACTGTAAACATATATAGAGGATATTACACGGTGGCGAGAAGATATGGATTCTATGTTCGAGTGGCAAGAACAATATCTCACGAGTGAGCACGAGAACATAAAATCCATATCTTCGAGCCACCGTGTAATGTTCTTTTTATTATATGGACATATTCATAGTGACACAAATACACGCAATTTTATTTTAATGAAGGATTTAGTGAAAAATAACACAACAATGAAGAAACAACACAACAATGACTTAGCTTTAAGCTTTAAGCTTATAGCGGAATATCTGTATAATGTTTTAAAATGTTACTGGCTCTGACTTGATTCATCCGACTCAGATATAACGAGTTCAACAAACCTCGAACTGGTAGCCATTTCAGAACAAGAATGAAATTGGCGGGAAATTTTCGATATGCCACTCGAAGCGTTGCATACGGAAAAAAGGGTTCTTGGCCCCGGATGTAGTGACGTATGAGTTCTACGAGTGTTTTAGTTCCCAGTAAAACACTTCGTCCATATAATAAAAACTGCTATGTTCTGTGAGAAATTGGATATGATATTATAAAGTAATTTTCCGAGAACATTTTAGATATTATCCTTATTTTTAATAAAATTTAAGTTAAACAGTTTAAAGACATCGATGAGTGTAGTCTTAGTCCCTGCACCGAGCGTAAACATGGTATTTGTTCATATACTCATAGACTATAAAATCAATAAAAATGTAAACTGCTATAATCTCCGAAAAATTGGATATGATATTATGAAGGGAAATGAGAGTGAGAGAACTTACAGAAAACATTTTTGATATTATCCTTATTTTTAATAAACTTGAATATAGTTTTAGACATCAACGAATGTTGTTCCAATCCCTGCGACACAAATGTCGAGCTATGTGTAGATGGTATTGGTTCTCACATTTGCAAGTGTAAGAATGGATTTAATGGTAATGGTATCTCCTGCAAAGGTAACTTAAATCTCCTTGTCTATGTTCCCCGAAAAATTGGATATGATATGAAATAAGACGACAGAACTTTGACAAATATTTTAAATATTATCCTTATTTTTTTAAATAAAATTCTTATAAATTGTTTTAGACATTAACGAGTGTAGTTCCAATCCCTGTCATAAAAATGCTGTGTGTGTAAATGGTATTGGTTCATATACTTGCCAGTGTAAGAATGGATTTACTGGTAATGGTACTTCCTGCGCAGGTAACATAAATACTCCTAGTATATAATTACAGTAACAATGTAAACTGCTATGTTCTCCGAGAAATTGGATATCGTATTATGAAGGAAAACATTTGTATATTATCTTTATATTTTACCTAGTGACGAGTGTACTTCCAATCCCTGCACTGTCAAAAATGCCGAGTGTAAAAATGATATATATTGGTTCATACACTTGATTATGTAACAACAAATTTATTAGTGATGATATTTCCCGCAAAGATAACTTACATCTCCCAGTCTATAATTATCATAACAAATATAAACTGCTGTTCCCCAAAAAATTAAACAGGACATATTTTCTTTTTACCGTACATTGGAAAATACTCAATCATCACACAATCTAATTTAAGAAACATGATTTATAACCACTGCAAAAAATATAGATGTCAACTTTGTTTTCTCGGGCTTTAAAATAAGCCAAATACAGAATTCCTGAACAACTGAAGTCTCATATGTCAATTCAAATGTGCGCGCTGTAATGATCGATAGATTGGGGAGACCAACCTGCATCTCCAACGAAAAATTAATGAACACCTTCAAGCGGATAATATTTCACGCATCTACAAACGAACAATGTAAAAACGCGAACAATCTCCAATCAAGCTTCAACATTCTGGACTCTGGCATTATTGCCACAACAATCTCAAACAATTCCAACTAAAACTCAAAGAAGGGCACTACATTCATCTCAACAAACCAGAGCTAAACAAACAAGAAGATCATATAATTTTAAAATTACCTTATAACCTATAAATTGCCATAATACTTGCTATTCGAAATTCAGCGAATATTTTACTTAATTAATTCGCATACCAAATATGACGCAATAACGATGCTGTCAGCATACTGTCACAATAATCTATAATATAAAATAACTATAAATATGTAAACTGTCATGTTCTACAAAAAATTCGATCTATCATGTTATGAAGGGAGCTGGATGATAGAACTTTCACAAACATTTAAAATATTATCCTTATATTTTTAATAAAATTCTTGTTAATGACGAGTATTGTTCCAATCCCTGCCATAAAAATAATTACTGTAAAAATATAAACTGCTATGTTCTATGAGAAATTGGATATGATATTATGAAGTAATTTTCAGGAAACATTTTAGATATTCTTATTTTTAATAACATTTAAGTTAAATTTAAAGACATTGGTGAGTGTAGTCCCTGCACTGAGTGTAAAGATGGTATTGGTTACTCATAGTCAATAAAATCAATACAAATGGAAACTGCTACGATCTCAAAAAAAGTGGATATGATATTATGAAGGGAGATGAGAGTGAGAGAACTTACAGAAAACATTTTAGATATTATCCTTATTTTTAATAAAATTCTTGTTAATAGTTTTAGACATCAACGAATGTAGTTCCAATCCCTGCGACACAAATGCCGACTGTGTAGATGGTATTGGCTCTAACATTTGCAAGTGTAAGAATGGATTTACTGGTAATGGTATCTCCTGCAAAGGTAATTTAAATTTCTAGTCGACGTTCCCCGAAAAATTGGATATGATATTATGAAACAAGACGATAGAACTTTCACAAACATTATAAATATTATCCTTATATTTTTAATAAAATTATTATTAAATGTTTTAGACATTAACGAGTGTAGTTACAATCCCTGCCATAAAAATGGTGTGTGTGTAAATGGTATTGGTTCATATACTTGCCAGTGTAAGAATGGATTTACTGGTAATGGTATTTCCTGTGCAGGTAACTTAATACACGTACTCCTAGTATATAATTACAATACAAATGTAAACTGCTATGTTCTCCAAAAATTGGATATGATATTATGGAACTTTCAGAAAACATTTGTAAAATTCATTGATAATTCATGAAGAAAATTCAAAAGAAATTAATATTTAATCAGCATATTTAACCCAGGATAAAACATTGATTAATAAAACATCAATGTTTTATCAAAGTTAACTTGCTGATTAATAAAACATCAATGTTTTATCAAAGTTAACTTGCTCAAATTGAGCTTTTTCGGAGTTAAATAATTTGTTTGTACCGTTTCTGCAACTTCCAAACAAAGTATGTATTATATATTCTACTCATTTTACAAGTTCGTTAAAACATTCGCGGTCGATGTTTATGGGCAGTTACAACGGCTCGCCTGCGGCTCGCCATTGTAACTGCCCATAAACATCGGCCGCTCATGTTTTAACTATACTACTTAGATATTATCTTTATTTTTAATAACATTTATGTTAAATTTTAAGACATTGACGAGTGTACTTCCAATCCCTGCACAGACAAAAATGCCGAGTGTAAAAATGGTTTATATTGATTCATACACTTGATTATGTAAGAATAGGTTTATTAGTAATAGTATTTCCCGCAAAGATAACTTGCATCTCCTAGTTTATAATTATTATAAAAATATAAACAGCTGATCCCCGAAAAATTGGATATGACATGATCTTTCATAGAACTTTCATAAACACTCTAAATATTATCCTTATATTTTTAATAAAATTATTGTTAATTGTTTTAGATATTAACGAGTGTACAGGTAGTTCCAATCCCTGCTATAGAAATGCTGTGTGTTTAAATGGCATTGGTTCATATACTTGCCAGTGTAAGAATGGGTTTACTGGTAATGGTATTTCCTGCGCAGGTAACTCAAATACACGTACTCCTAGTATATAATTACAATAACAATGCAAACTGCTATATTCTCCGAGAAATTGGATATGATATTATGAAGGAACTTTCAGAAAACATTTGGATATTATCCTTATTTTTAATAAAATTCATATTGATAAATTTTAAGACATTGACGAGTGTACTTCCAATCCCTGCACTGACAAAAATACCGAGTGTAAAAATGGTATATATTTATTAATAATGGTATTTCCCGCAAAGGTAACTTAAATCTCCTAGTCGATAATTATTATAAAAATATAAACTGCTGTTCCCCCAAAAAATTGGATATGACATGATCTTTCATAGAACTTTCACAAACATTTTAAATATTATCCTTATATTTTCAATAAAATTCTTATTAATCGTTTTAGACATTAACGAGTGTAGCTCCAATCCCTGCCATAAAAATGCTGTGTGTTTAAATGCTATTGGTTCATATACTTGCCAGTGTAAGAATGGATTTACTGGTAATGGTATATCCTGCACAGGTAAATTAAATACTACTTGTCTATAATTACAATAAAAATGTAAAATGCTATATTCTCAGGGAAATTGGATATGATATTATGAAGGAACTTTCAGAAAACATTTAGATATTATCCTTATTTTTAATAAATTCATGATAAATTTTAAGACATTAACGAGTGTACTTCCAATCCCTGCACTGACAAAAATGCCGAGTGTAAAAATGGTATATATTTTTAATAATGTTATTTCCCGCAAAGGTAAGTTAAATCTCCTAGTCGATAATTATTATAAAAATATAAACTGCTGTTCCCCCCAAAATTTGATATGACATGATCTTTCATAGAACTTTCACAAACATTTTAAATAATTCTTATTAATCGTTTTAGACATTAACGAGTGTAGTTCTAATCCCTGCCATGAAAACGCTGTGTGTTTAAATGGCATTGATTCATATACTTGCCAGTGTAAGAATGGATTTACTGGTAATGGTACATGTATATCCTGCGCAGGTAACTTAAATAATCCTTGTCTATAATTACAATAACAATGTAAACTGCTATGTTTTCAGAGAAATTGGATATGATAGTATGAAGGAACTTTCAGAAAACATTTAGATATTATCCTTATTTTTAATAAAATTCATGATAAATTTTAAGACATTGACGAGTGCACTTCCAATCCCTGCACTGACAAAAATGCCGAATGTAAAAATGATATATATTTTTAATAATGTTATTTCCCGCAAAGGTAACTTAAATCTCCTAGTCTATAATTATTATAAAAATATAAACTGCTGTTCGCCCCAAAATTGGATATGATATTATGATCTTTCATAGAACTTTCACAAACATTTTAAATATTATCCTTAAATTTTTAATAAAATTCTTGTTAATCGTTTTAGACATTAACGAGTGTAGTTCCAATCCCTGTCATAAAAATGCTGAGTGTATAAATGGTATTGGTTCATATACTTGCAAGTGTAAGAATGGATTTACTGGTAATGATATTTCCTGCAAAGGTAACATAAATCTCGTAGTCTATAATTACTTCCTCCGAGAAATTGGATATGATATTACGAAGGGGAAATAAAAATTCCGAGTGTAAAGATTATATTGGTGCAGTGGCGTAGCAATAGGAATTTTGAGAGCGCGCAAATAACCATTCAGTTACCTCATGAGATGACAGAGCGAAGGCTACGTTGTGTACTAGTTCGTATGTACGATAATTTACTATATTGGAATAACCAAGCTGCAAGTCATATCATATATTCTGATAAAGATATAGACATATTGAGATACTGCAGTATGCCATATTTCGCATGTACAAACTAGTGCACAACGTAGCCTTAGCTCTGCCATCTGCATGAGTTCTGGTAGCTCAATCGTTAGGGCGTCTAACCGGAAATCATAAAGGTTGCAGGTTCGATTCCTGCCTGGGGCTCAGAGACATTTTCTGAGTTTGTGTTAAAACTTGACAAACAATTTCTTTATTGAAATAACAAATTAGTTGCAAGTCACATTTAATATATAATTGACAATTACGTAATATGCATTTTTATACGCGTTTTCTTATTTTTTGGTTTATAGATAGATAGATAGACAACTTTATTTAGTGAGGATAACACTTAACAGTAGAAACTGAAAAACTCGTGGTCCTCCAAATTACAATATATAAATAGATAAAACAGTATAGAATTGATAAATATACATAGTAGAATATAAGGATTAAGTAGAATATAAGGACTTCACCGAATAGAATATTTACAATAACATAGAGGATCACGGAGCGGTGATCTTCCAATATGTTCTGCCCTACCTACTATAACTAATATTTGTCAACATTACACATATTTAAAACAGTAGATAATACATAACTGTTTTTATTCTTTGTTGACCTACTTGGATTAGACATTGGTGTACAAATTAAGATACAATTTACAGTTAATTGTTTTTTTGAAATCGTTAAACCATGATGATTGAACTATCATCATGTATGTAACAGACCATCAAATTATTGAAAATATTTCTTGTTTTGTAAAAAACCCATCCTGGTTGAAAGGGTCGAGGGTTATTCCCGATATAAAAAACACGAACCTCCAATATCCTTTCTTCTACGCTTCAATTATTTTCTTCTTATGCAAAACAAACCGTGCTCATTATTTGCAGCCACCATATTGCATAATAGATCGCACTTATCGTATTCAATCAGTTTTTCTTTTTGTTACCACTGTGTTATTCATGTTTACTACACAACAACCATGTTGGTAATACAACGCCAGTGGAGGTCGAATTACCCATCTTTTGTACAAAATTCAACACGCTATGCTGTTACCCACGACCCCTCCCCCGTCAAGATTATGGGATCGAGCCATAACTATATATAAACCATACTCTTAAGATTAAACATTTGATTTTATAATATTTGCTACTAAACTACAAATCGAATATTTATAGGCATTCGAAATTGTGCAGAGTTGCGCAAAATGGGAAAAACCAAAACTGGTGTCTATTCAATTAGTCCTGATGAACGTCAAAGTTTTAAAGTCAAATGTGATATGAAAACAGACGGGGGAGGATGGACAATGATTCAGAGAAGACTCAATGGAAGTGTGAGTTTCTATCGTGATTGGAATAGCTATAAATATGGCTTTGGAGATGTATCTGGTGAATTTTGGCTGGGATTTGACAAAATCATTCGACTCATTGGAAATAATGCCCATGAATTAAGAGTCGGCATGCATGATTTTAAATCCAAATATCAATATGCCAAGTACTCGAATTTCAAAGTCCTAAGCGAAAGTAAAAAGTACGCGTTAACTGCGAAAGGATATAAAGGTGAGAGTAACATTAATTATAACATTGATTTAATATGACGTCGCTTTAAAGTGGTCTTGGATAAAAATAATAAGATTGTTTAATGTTTGTATTTTCAAACATATTTTGGATGGATATGATAGGATATCATATGCTGATACTAAACGAGTCAATTTCATACGTGCCATGGTAACCTAGAAAGGACCCCCAACAAAGTAATAAAGGGCACTTGTTCGGTGCAGAATAGCAAGACAATTAAAGACTAGAAAAATATAAAATTAGGTTTAATGTAAAGCTAATGGATATATCCAACATGTAAACCTGAAAAAAATTATAAATTTATCTCAAAAATTTAATTTGTTTGTAACAATGCCAAAATTCGGATAAATACAGTCGAGAAAACGGAATTTTCTAAAACATATATTTACCATGTACTTAAGTTTTGAGGTTTAAGTTTGAGATCTGTCTACAATGATCAAATTCTGAAAATTTGATGTCTATGCGACTAATATTGAATGTAGCATAGCGTCCCATGTCTAGTAAAATAACGGTTTGATAAATTCGTGTTTAAAGTTTTGAAAAAACTTTGTATTGTCTATTGTATTCTATTGTATTCCGCTCTATTGTTTTCATTGTTTTCCATTGTTTCGCCTCATTATCTGAAAACCACTCTTTATTTATATTTATCCCCTTTTCACTGCACGATTACAAAATTTAATATCAGGAAACGAAAAAACAATGACTAATAATGTATAATTTGGTAGTTTTGAAAATTTGATTTAGACCACCTTACTAGATCGTGCGTATGCATGGTATTTCAAACGACCAATCAGAAACGTTCAAACATTTTGGTTTCCGTAATTAAGGGTGTTCGGACGTATTGCAGACCTTATATCCGTTGCTAAGGAAGCTTAGAATTAACAAATTTGCTATACAATTTAATATATTTAAGAATCCATAAAGACAGTCTGTTTGTGGTATATGTGGGCAAAACTCTTTTATTTCGTTAATGTCATGACGTAATCATGACATCGCCGAAAACTGAAAATGCCTATAATCTGCGAAGGTTTTTTAACAAAATTAATTTTTCACATTCTGTTAGAAATTGAAAAAGTAACTATGGATTTAATAATCATTTTTTAAAAAGTAGCCGGGATATCGAATTTTTAAGGTGAAAAAACACAATAATATATTTGTTGATAAATTAAATTCATATGTACATTTTTCTAGGAAGTAATTTAGGTTTACATGACACTAACAAATGTAGCATAATGTCAAAAACGATGAAAATTAAATGTTTGTGTTTGTCGATGACGTCATTGAGACGTCATCAAATTACATCTTACACACATAAATATCTTGGTTATACCTTGAATTTCTTGTCCACTCACGAAGTATATTGGGCCCTAAATGACTTATCCTTAGCAATTCAATATAACTGAACACTTAGATGTTGTGTGACTCTCGAAAAGCTAAAAACACTCGCGTCCACTCAGAAATAACCTAACACTGCGTTCGCGTTGGGAACGCGTTCCAAACGCGTTCGGAACGCGTTCGGAACGCGTTCTGAACGAGTTCCGAACGCGTTCAGAACACCATTGTGTCTTCGGTTTAAAGGTTAATCGGAAAAGTTCGTTAATTTCCGACTTTAGCAAACTGCTAAATGGGTTTAACTTGATCATTTGATTGCTGGACTGGTTATGGTATATGTTCATTAGACGAGATTAAAACAGAAAGTATATTGTTTGGAACGCGTTCCAACCTCGTTCCTAACGCGTTCGGAACGAGAATGGAACGCGTTCGGAACGCGTTAGGGACGCGTTCGGAACGCGTTTTTCGTTAGGTTAATTCTGAGCAGTACTGTATGGCTGGTATTTTTACGTTTTTCTCAAGTCTCACAACGCGCGTGTTTATACTTCTCAAACTTATTAATAATTCATGAGGAAAACACAAAGGAAAATCATAACCGAGACGTTATTTGTAAATGTGCTAATAAACATCCATGAATTAAGCCATCTTTTCCCTCAAATTTCTTTTAAAATACTGGTTAGTTTGAAAAGCTATACCATACGCTCGAAAGACGTTTATTATCTGATTTGAAAACACATCGAAGTTGTTTAAAAAACTTTTCTATCGCCTCGTTTTTCAACACACTTCTCGGTGTTTCATGCAATCAGATAATAAACGCCTTCTCGTATTATGGATGTAAATATCATACACGGGAAGGTCTGCTTATTATCTGATTTCCAAACTCCGAGACGTGTGTTGAAAAATGAGGCCGCAGGCCGAGTTTTTAAATATACTTCGAGGTGTTTGGAAATCAGATAATAAACGGCTTTCGCCGGAGTGTATGATATATCATCTCAAACAAATCAGTACTTAAGAGAAAATGGAGGTGAAATTGTTGTCGAAATTTTCTGACAATTAATATCACATTTACAAACGTCTCGGTTATGATTTTCAGTTTGTGTCTTCCTCATGAATTATTAATGAGTTTAAGATATACATACTTTATTTTTCGCCACCTACTTATACTGTCAAGTTTTGTGATTGGTTGATTAAAACAATAAAACAATAGAATCAACGACAATGAAACCAATATCCTAACCCTCCACTATTGTTCCATGTAGCTAATCACAAAACCTATTCATTTTATGTACGTATTACACCGACATAAAGACATTAAATATTTCTTTATAACAACACGTGATTACATAGTGATAATATCGGTCCTCTCATGAATTTCTATCCACACTATGACTCATGTTTCAGGTAATGCTGGTAATGCTCTTACTTTCAATAATGGAATGAAGTTTTCTACCAAGGATAGAGATAACGATGCTTCGAAATCACAATCATGTGCTAAAAAACAACAGGGTGCTTGGTGGTACAAACAATGTCAGAGGACAAACTTAAATGGTCGTTACGATCGTAAAAATTCCGTTTCTGGTGTTTTTTGGTTTGGCGAGCGGAAAGGGAATTTTAAATCCTTGAAGGGAACAACGATGCAAATTCGCCCTAATAATTGACATTAAGTAATAGATAAACACCGAGAACGAGGGATTTAGTGCGTTTTATATCACCGTTGGTTCAGTTTCCTTTGTTCTCTAGTGGCCATTATATCTGATATCAACCTCATACAATTATTCATGAGGTTGATAAGTACTTATCAACCTCATAAATACTAAACTTCACCAATGGTGATATAAGGCGGTTATATACCTTAGACCTCGGTGTTTAAGCGATATATCAACCCTCGGGCTTCGCCATCGGGTTGATATATCGCTTAAACACCGAGGTCACGGTATATAACCTATACATACAACCCCGAGGACGCGTAGCGTCCGAGGACTGTATATCGCATAAATCCCGACGTTCGAGGTGTTTATCTGACTTATTATTACATTGTGGAGGTTTCCAACAAAGTTTTGTCTATATTTGTCCACCTTGGACAAAGATTTCCCTAGTATTTTCTTCGTTTCTTATCTAATTAGTATTCATAGGGTTGTATGGCGCATACATCCCGCGGTACATCAAATGAAACCGACTCAATGTAATAATAATACCTCGTATTTACCTAGTGACCTTGATCGCATTACGCACCGATGTTCATGTAATTAGATTAGCTGTATCTTTGTTTCAAATGTTTATAGTTATTTAACATTTTACTATGTAATGTAGCCGATGATGATCTTTATATGATTTTATAGATGATGTATTTAGTATAAATGTGTATATAGCTGCACTTGGGTTGATACAAGTTAGTACAGCTGATCCATTTTTTGCAGGGTAAATAAAGTTTTTATTATTATTATTATTATTTAGGATACTTTCCTTATTATTTGATATTTTGATGTCCTCGATATTTTCTCATCTCCTTTTTCGCCACTCCCCACTTTCTAAAACGCTACGCGTCCCTCAGCACACACGATTACGTTGGAAAAACCGTTCTGTCGCTCGTGATTTCCCTTTTTGATCGAAAAGACTGGGACAAGGCTAAAATGGATCATTCAAAAGGACCTTCCAATTTCCAAGAACTACAGTCTAACCCTAATCCTAACCCTAATCTTGATCGTAATCGTGATCGATTCTATAATATCTTATTATATTCTATATATAAATTAATTCAGCTAGAGTATAATTTATTTATCTAAATCTAGATGTTAAGACTTTTCCTCGAATTTAAATTTTACCGCATATTAGAAATATAAGGGCTTTGGTTAATAATCAAGAACTGCATTCGATATACACTTGTTCATATACCCGTGGATATTTATATGAGATAATCATGCATGTGTGATGAAAGTAAACAAAGGCAAGAGACGACATAAATTATCATATGTTAATATACACACTACTGTAGTGAATGTGGGAGAGCTTGGAGTAGACAGACGATACATGGACGATCGTCAAGCTCGTATTCTCAGAAAAATGATTCTGAGTCCGGACAGTCTGAAATTCAAAACAGACAGAAATTCTGGGTATTAAGTGACCGCCAAATTCCAGGAACATTTTCCCCGTCCTTTCACCGTCGAGGCAAAATACCTTGGGTACGAGATTGACTCTGTTAGGTTTCAGGTGATTCTCATGCCAATGAAAATGGTATAGGAAGTTTCCAACTAAGGTGCTCATAGTTTCAAAGGTGCCTGGTTGTACAAGTACAAATGCCATCACTCCAACCTAAAAATTGGCCTTTCATAATCATTCTAGCTGTACTGATCTTGTTAATTGGTTTGACTGGAAATGACATTTTTACTCCTTGAAGAAAACCGAGATGAAAATTCGACCTTATAAATAATATAGGGGGCGGAGCGTTTTTCGAAAACGGTTGCGAGGGGTTGAGATGAGAAAAATCAGGGACATATATAATACGTAAATTCCTTTAGAATTGTTGCTCTATATAAGCAAAAAAATACGCGTTGTAAAAATAGATTCAGGAGAAATCAACCGCAAATTGTAAATAATTCACAAATGCCGTTATACTAAGTATTCAGTCATCCAAAGACATTATTATAAGAATATTATAAGTATTATTATAAGCATAAATACATGCTGTAAAGATAGATTTGGGAAAGACGTTAGTGTACTGTATCATGAAATTGTATAACGCAACTGTAAATTGCAAGTAATTAATAAATGCACAATTACAAGATACCGTTATACCAAGTATTTAGTCACCAAAGACATTATTAAGGATTGTTGCCCTATAATCATAAATACGTGTTTTAAAATAGATTTATAATAGATGTTAGAGTGTTGTGAATGTAGAACTCAACTGTAGATTGTAAACAATTCATAAATGCACAATTACAAGGTACCGTTATACCAAGTATTTAGTCAGCAAAGACGTTGTTATTGATTGTTGCCCTATATATGAAAACACAGCCGGGGGTAGGGTTAGAAAACTCGTTAGGCGGGGGGTTAGACGTCATTACCTTGGGGGTCTTTTACAATCCAATTAGCTAATTTGCGCCTCCTTATAAGGAACTTACTAGATACCCCTATCAACAAATAATAATTTTGCTCCGAAAACTTTTTTCAGTAAATAGGTGCTGAACGTATATGATATTCAACAATTTAGGAAGAAAAAGAAAAGAAACAACTCAACATTTGAAAAAAGAAGAAAAATCGGGAAAAAGTCACAGCCAGTTAAGGCTCGAACCCAGGGGTCTTGGTTTCACGGTGGAACGCTCTACCACACCCACATATCACATTTCACACTTTAAATTTCGGTTTATAAAGGTTGATCTAATCAGTCTTGTTTACCTTGACGCTTGCCCTGAAGATCGGAAACTTCGACTTGTTTCCACTTCGGAAGTCAAAAGCGTGATATTTGTTCTTGCTATTTACAACGTTAAAAATAGTCCGCAATGCGTACATATGTCTGCTGATGTCGAGTAATAGATGCAATATGAGCGTCTCATCTGTATGGGATTTACAAGGTGAACCGAAGGCGAGCCGTTGTCAATCCCATATAGGTCGACCGCGAATATTGTCCCCTCGAAGGCCTGAGGGCGAGGGTGCTAATATCGACCGGCAAAGTAGCATCAACGGCCGTGAGTGCGCGGCAGCGGAGTATTTGTGCCTGGTAAATGTCTGTGATATTTGAATTAATATTTAAATTGAAAATCGTCACATGATTGCGAATGCAGAAATTGAAAAGGTTTTTTGAAAAAAGTGAGTTTGAAAACGATTTATTGCTATGGATAAACAACAAGCAATACAAAACAAAAAGAGTTGCGGAAGAGGAAGGCGGCAAGAGCAAAACCGAGTTGAAACCGAGGAGCATATGGTTGAAGGACTACCGAAAAAAGGAGAGTGACAGCGACAAAAGATATCATTACTGCAATACCAGACCATCAAAACAAGCCATATTCCGCACAAAATCAGCGGACGCAGTAGTTTGTTTTAAAAAACACTGATTTCTTGCCGAAACTGTGGAATATAGTGTTGACGGACATGCAAGTTTTATTTTGAAATATTCATCTATGCCTATGGATACTTTGCTCGATCAAGAATACAGGTAAATAAATTAGTATTCTCAAATAAAGCCTAATAATAATACACTGTGAGTCTGTGTTGAGCGCAGGCCCTTTTATTTTAACTTTTAAGTGTCAATATATTTGTAAGACAGGAGATATAAACAAGGCGTACGTTCCCAACCCGCGATTTCCGGTCGAGTTCGATAAACATTAATATGCCTTTTCAGCATAGTTTTTTGGTTAGGGTTAGTAATTTGGTTATGTCTAGTATTTTGGTGATATTAGGATTAGAATTTCGTTCAATTCTAAGACACGAATAGCCACTGCCTTCACTACTTTTATTGTCTTGAGACTTAACGAAGGGCTTTCGAAGACGAAGGGCTTTCGCTCGAAACGTCGAATGTCTGAGACCTGTTACACACTAGTTTGGCAGTGCACCAATCTTTAAGAGATCTGTATTTCTACACTGCCTATAGTGCCTACAATGTACAGTACGCTGAACAACATTTTATAGTACTCTTCAATAAAACAACAACCATGTTATGTTATTGCTAATTGTACAGTTGTACTGTATTGTGATTGTTCAGAAATCTTTAGACACATTTTGAAATACTGTACTATATAGCATTGGAAAGCCCTTGAAGAACCACAGTTGTGGTAGTGTAAATATGAAGTAGGAAATATGTGAAAGTACATACTATACTATAGATGGGTTTATACAACATGATTATACGATTTTGTAGAAAAAACAAGCATTACTGATATCCGAAGAGCTGAGATTAGACAGACAATACATGGATGATTGTCGAGCTCATATCATCAAACAAATTGAGTCCTGGACAGCAATCAAACCTGTAACTTTCGTATTGCTGGCGAAGGTTACAATGATGTACTGTTTTGATTGACATAATGAGTTGCCTATGTGGGCCTGTGGCAGTCATATATTAGTAATGCCTGGATGTGTTTGTCGGTTAATATATACACTGCTGTCGTGCATGTTGGAGAACTTGGAGTAGACAGACAATACATGGATGATTGTCATTAATCCTCTAAAATTATTCTGCGTTCCGGACAAGAATCGAACCTGTAACCTTCTGATTGCTGCTCATAGACGCTCTAAGTAACCATTGACGAACGAGACTCAGATGGAAAGTGAATGGAATAGACGGCTGGTTTTCAGGTTAAATCATGTGCTTTATACGGTAATATTATAGAATAACAAACAGAATAACATAATATACACATAATATACACACTTTAAATGGCAGATTTTATAATTTTATTTGAATAATTCATCACCGGCCTTGGTTCACTTGATCGGTCGTGATAATTAGTCTATATAGAGAGTACTGGTAGTAAGGATGTAAAAAAACTACAGACTATAGCTGTGTTTATACTGTAAATCTATAGGACTAACCTGGCCGGCTGGCCCTGGGCCTGTCTTACATTTTACAGAACATGCACCATACTGGCTGTCTACATGAACTATAACAATCTGTCAATCAACATTTACATGTATGCTCATCTGATATATCAGTGGCATGCTCTGTGTCAGGGGAACAATGCTAGGGATTAAACAAGTGGTATATAACCTCACTGATAACAAGCAGCTGAAGGGAATTTCATTCTGAATTAATGATATATTGGTGAAATAATTAGATTAAGCAATGCCATTCTTTGTTGCATATTATGGGCTTTTGTAATTTCATCTTTTGGAAATATGTGTTACCGGTACTTGAATACCATTGAAATACTGGTATATCTATGCGCATAATTAATATTAATAAAAGTAACACAAGTCTTCTAACAGAATAAAAGGTTTATCAAGCTTATCAATACTCAGACAACACTCTTGGTCTTGGATAAATTTTGGTATTGAATCTTTTGGTATATCTGCTTATACTGACAATTAGACAATACGGAACATGCAGGTTATAGTACATATTACAGTATGGTACATGTATGTACATACTTGTATATATGTGCAATGCCAGTACTATATTGTAATATCTTTCATAGGTTATCCAGTCTCATGAATACAACTGTATATACTTTGAATAAAATTATGAGTGTTAAACTGTTAAACTGTAATTTGTTGATAATTTATTATGAAAACCATAACTGACATAAATAATTTTAATGAAATTAATATTATATAATTAATAAAATTAATTATTAATTTCAATAATCAAGCTAGAGTTACACAACCGGTTTATAACCATCTGCAAGACAAATTATGCATGAGAGTCAATGTACGCCGATCCCCCACCCCCCTCCCACCCACCCCGGGACAGGGTTGGGATTTGACTTTGACCTTGTTCTAATATTCACAAATGCCCCACATCCTGGGGATACGTTATGGCTCCAATGTCGTAAAATGCCCCCTACTGTATACATGGGGCCTTCAGCTAAACAAATTTAAGAGTTTTTAAACACTAAACATAGTTTTCCCAACTACGTTCAGACCCTTTACCGTTCAATTTCAGGCTGATTACATTTGAAATATAGACTGCTAACTATTTTCGAGAAGTACTGTAAACAAATATAAGACCAATCTCGTTCCCAGGTCACTGGCGACAAAATGTACATGTAGCCTAGTCCCTAGGCCTGTGATGCAAAAATTTAGACGCTAGACAAAACGCTACTTGAGACGAACAACCGCTGAAATATCAACAACAGGCTCATTACTAATCCCTACCCAATGCCCGTACCCTGGGGACAAATAAATTTTAAAATCTTCAAATCCCCTACCCCCTATGGGATGTTCACTGCTCTAAATCCCCTACCAATCCCCTATTAACCCCACCCTGGCCCGTGGTGGGGGTCGGGGTTTACATTGACTCATGCATTAGTGTTGGCAGACTTTCCTCTCATGTTTTGATCTGTTCAGTGCACTACCCACAAACTGCACTAAAAAATAAGCAGTTTGAAAATCTGTTCAAATTGGCAAATTAATTATTTACTTATTTTTAAGTAATAACTGAGCACAGTAAGCGGGCGAGGGGTTGTTGCGTACACATAATTCTAGTATCGTCGTAAACATTCTAGACATCACCTTAAACCACATCACCTAATTCCCACCACATATCGAGTCATTCCTGTCGTTTGATGCGTATCAGGGCCATTAAATCCATGTCCAGTAATTTACAGCATACTGATGACATCTTGGGATGTAAATCTTCCCCATCGCAGTTCTGTCCACCTATTTTGTTTACAGTTATCTTTCAACAAATTCGCATGCTAAATTCTAGACTCTATGTTAAGGCGTCTAAATTAGCCAAACTGCTGGGTCATTCCTGAGACCAAGACGATTTCTTGGAGTTGAATTCTTCAAAAATATCCTTGTGATCGTTATTGAAAATGGGTTATCATAAAAATTCGATGGGCCAGGGGTTGGGAACAAACTTGAGACCTTTCGCAAGAACAGACTTCTTGGGGTCAGATAATGGAAAATCGGGGTAAGGTACTACCTACAGGAACAAGGTATATGATTGGTTCTCTGCGACATTCCATTTTCTTCCGTTTTAGTTCGTAAACTCTTCATTTCTTCAGTGATTAGTCATGGAGGTTTAGGTTAGGGTCAGGGTTAGGGTCAGGGTTAACGTTAGGGTTATGGTTCTGATATGAAAATATGCATGATGCACGTGCTAATTTATGTACGAAATTCAAAGGAAAAACTGCGGTGATGCGGTGATGGAATGTTGCAGAGAACCAATCATACACCTCGTTCCTGTAGGTACGATATGACCCGAAAATCGGGGGAATGGTGAAATTAGACGTTGACTTCGTTAGCATCCGAAGACGATTTTTCCTCCCTTTATCTTTTCGTGAGACAATTCCGCCATAATATCATAAAACATGCGAACAAAGGTGGCGCTATTGTTGTCTGGAGAACCGACTTGTATATATCGACAAGAGGCTCTTCGCCAACTCAGTTATACGGCCATCTTTACTAAATTGAATTCCGATCCCATTCTATCTCTCATGCACGAACTATTATGCTCCGCAGCGAGAGTCAGCTCTACATGAAGTAAATATATGTCTCGCGGTAGAGATCAATACACTTGATTCCCAGTGGTCTCCTTGCCAACAACATTACTGACACAGTGGTGTGTAGTTTCCTCAAAGGCATATATGTGCAAAGTTTCAACACTTTCTATCTGTTATTTGCAGCGATAAGCATCATTTCATGGATTTTACTTAGTCTATCATGAGGACATGACGTCATAGATATCTAATTTACATGTTTCAAAAAACCTGAATATCTCTGGAACGAGATGAGGTATCGAGAAACCCCGAGAGCCATTTTGAAATTACTTTTAGAAAAAATCACAATTGGATAGACGATATTTTCATCGGAGAACCACTATAAAAGCTCGAGTAGCAAACAAGATATAGTAGCAATATATAGTAGCAAACAATACGCACCAACTTCAGGTATTACAAGGTAAAGTGGGAAAAGAGATTCTGGATAAACCTTATAGTTCTTCAACTACCGACGCCCTCGATCCACTACCTTAATTGGAAATCCTTAATAAATAGAAGTAAACAGCATCGTTGTACTTTTATATATAATTGTATCAATAACAATATTGATTATGATTTCAATCTGACATCAAATGGTTATTTTCATAATTACAACACTAGAAATCGTAACAATCTTAGAAAACCCAGTGCTAAACGCCAATGGGGCCATCAGACATTTGTTGCGAGGGCTATTGAAGACTGGAATGATTTAGACTTAACATCGCGAATGGCTAGTGTGATTGAATTTAAGCGTGCCCTTTTTATATTTAATTTCAATTTAGTATTGTTCATGATGCTATATTTTTGTAACCTTCCTTACTTTATATTTCTTTATTTTTTTTGTAATAGTGTAGTAGCTTTTGTAATAGTGTAATACCTTTTCTGCAGGACCCTGATGAAAACCACTGAAAGGTGATTCAGGCATTCCTCAATAAAGATCATCATTATTATTAATATTGAAATAACCAAGCTGCAAGTCTCATTTAATTTTCTTATTTAGGTTAGTTTAATTATTACATTCTAATTTCGTTTGATAACAATTGGTTTTCTATATTTGCGATTGTTCAAGTTTAGTATATTTACCTCTTTGTCCTGCAGGTATCGTTCAGATGTTGGCCAGACTTGACGAAATATACAGTATGTTCTAAGGATTTATGGTGAAGGAAAATTTCGAGTGTTGGAATATATACATTTTAAGACCAAACCGGGACCAGTTGCAAAAATGCGACATCCAGGCCATCCGGCTGAAATTTAACCTGAGGAAAGATTTTCGTGATACAACTCAGCCCGCGACCCTGCGATGCAGGTGCTGTGCTCTGACCACTGAGCTAAGCAGGCCGTTATCGAGAGCCTAGTCACGAGTTTTGTATATAATATAGTGGTGGTAATCTCCATTATGTTAGCGTATGCGAGCAATAACGTCCATTTACAACACGATTAAGTCGGTTTTCTTTGTTCTTTTGAGGGTCAGTTTATCCAGCGAAGAAACCTGTCAAGCTGTTGGTGTCTTTCGATTGTCCAGGGGGGAATTCAGGTTAATATGTACTGATTACCTGATTTACATTGGTCGCCGGGATTGTACAATAGTCAGATTAAACCAACAAACAAGAACAAAAAATCACACTTCACAATATACATATAAAGCCCATTTATATTTGCGAGTTTTGGTACGATTTTTCTCCTCCTGGTGCATACGATCGAGTGGATTCACTTACAAAATTATTGGACCGTTTGTTCAAAGCTATGGATGGTTTGCAATCGATCCCTTGAGACGCAGAACACAAAGGTTTATTTGACGGACATGTTGATACCACAAACAGTAGAAGTAAATTAATTATTTGGGTGAAGGTGAAGTTCCTCCAGCAATATTACATATTTATACTTTCATGAGTCATCCACTCAATCAGCATGCCCTAGGATGAGAAAAATCGTATCAACACTACCTGGTGTAAATGGGCCTATTATAATACAAATAAAATATCGGATAAAAAGGTTGGTGTACTGCCGAAATAGTGTGTAAGTTGTCTAACGTTTAACAAAGGGCCTTTCGCTGGAAACGTCAGACAACTTACACACTATTTTGGCAGTACACCAACCTTTATATATATATATAAATTGTATTCTTCTCGATGTTTCTACACTGCCTACGCAGCACAACACGTTTCATCACTCATTTGGATATAATAATACAGTTTGCTTTTACGAACAGCAATTATATCCACAGCAAATTGCCAACACAACATTTAAAGCACAAAACGTATTGTCCCGCGAAACTTAACTAAACCTGTTAACATGTAGGATACAATTTTGAAATGCCATGTTTGACCCACGAGCACACGTTGTCCAAACTTCTTCTGGATCTTCCAATTCTTCCTTCTTCGACTGACATAACCTTTGTTAACTCGGCTCATTGTTTGTAACTTCCGCATTCTTAATTGGCGGTAATGTTCGAACAACTCCAGAACATTTAAATCTAAGTTTGGAATATCCGGCGAATAACTATATTGTGTTATCCATATCTCGTTATACTGTCCCCATCGCCCATCTCCTCACAACACAGTAAAAAAGCTAATCTTATACTCTGCGTCAAGAAGAAGTAATTAACTCCAGAACAGATCATTTGCATATACTTAACGAACACGCCCTAATTTCTAGCATAAATGCAAATAGCGATAATTTTTTCTTTGAACAACCTCCTTATGGGAATTGTGAACAAAACCATTTCAATCGTGTCGACTTCTCGAACGTCGGCTTTCAGACAGATGAACAACCCACGAGGCCTTCGCCTCATCGTGTTGTATCTGGCTGAAATCCTCCGTTATCGGTTTTTAACCTATACTGGGGCTGCGTTTACAAGGTACCGGACGAATCTGACAAATAGGTATGAAATTTGTACGGTTCAGTTTTGATTACATTGTACAGTCTTTATTTTGATCTGGTTAATATTTTTGTGTTTACACGGTACCAACATTTATACATTGGCTCATGCGCAGAACTCGTGCAGAGCAAATTCAAAATGGCTACCTGCAACAAAAAAGGAAATCTGCCAGACAATCTAATAAAGAGTCAGTCTCAAATGTGGGAGAAACCTTAAATTCACTTTCGTCTTCTGCTTTGGTAAGCCGAGATGTTTAACATCATCAGGAGAAAAATCATCTCCTGAATTAATGCAAGAATACCAAGGATCAAGGCAACAATGCACAATACTTATCTCATGCTGTTAGTAGTGACAACTTTTTCGATTAAAAAAGCAATAAAAGCAACATACAAAAAGGAAGAGTAACCTGGCCAAATCTCACTAGGGCTCAATCCTAAACCGTGTCATAGGTACAAAACTTATCCGGTCGAAAGTGTTTACATGCATACCGGACGAATTTGGAACGGACAGGTACAAAATTAGACCAGTTTTTTTTGCAGGTAGAAGACTAGTCCGGTTAGGCGGTACGAAATTAGTCGATAGAGCTGATCCGCCTAAACGCAAGGCCTATAACCATACGAATTTCATACCGAATCCAAGCTACAATCTGTTTTAACCTAGGTAAGGCATTGCAAGCCCGGGTGTTGTCAGCCATGCAGGACCGTTTTAGTATGCAGCCTGTGAAGAAGAATAATTCTTCTTTCCAAATAAACTAAGGCCCAGGTCAAACGTCGAACATTTCATGAGTCGAACTCAATGCAAATGAACTTAAACAAAAGAGTTTCCTATTTTACATTGAGTTCGACTCATGAAAAGTTCGACGTTTGACCCGTGGCTAAGGCAACCCAGCAAGCCATCGCTTCTTACGCAAGCGAAGACACGAAACAAATATTACGAAATAAGTAGTCGTTTTCGAGAGTTTTTGTATGAAGTTTTACACTTTCAATCCACCACTTTCAATAGGGGATATAATTTAATTGAGACTTTTTATTCCATTCCTTTTTCTTTATAGAATTGCCACAAGAACTATATTCGCCAATGTACGCTTAGAGATCGATGTCGAAGCCACATTATAATTATTTATATAGCTTTTTTGTACGAATTTTCTATTTGTTTTTGCATTAAAAACGTGAAGTCAACTGTCAACACACTATTCAAAAAAGCTACGTGAAGACCGTTCACAAGCCAAGCAATATAATAAAATAAATTATTGGTTCGATTGCTACATGTACTGCCCATGTGGTATGAGTCGCTATATATCAGCAATGCTCTGGAGTGTTGTTCATAACTGGCAATCAGAATGTTACAGTTCGATGGCTGTCCGGACTTGAAAATATTTTTAGAGGATTTGAACTTGACGATTGTCCATGTACCGTCTTTAAAAGTTATTATACTTTATGAAAATGAAGAAGCATCAACCAATTTTTAAAGCAAAACTCTCTTGGCTCTCATCAAATCATTGACAATTTAAGGTTCATGATAGAAAAACACTGATTAATAACGAATTAATGACGAATCGACGGAAAATACCAATTAATTAAAATTCAAGACAGTTTGTAGGGTTTCCCAAAGTCCTTTCCAGCATTTTTCCCGTTGCTTTTCCAAAGTGAAGGACTTTTCCCACTTGGAACGCGTCAAATCTACCGTGGATGTTTGGACCGGGTGTAACTGGAGGCGTGTCATTAATCTAGCCAATAACAAGCTCATATTCAAACGTGACCTTAATGTGACGCATCACATACGTTGAAATATCGTAGTTGCCGTAGAAACTATTGAAGCAGCCATGATAATGAAAAAAGGCATTCTAACCGTGCCTGATACAACTAAATCAACAGATTTCGAAACTTGTCAATATATTCATAACTTATTAAGGGTCGCCACCTACCTACACTATCAAGTTTTGTGATTGGTTGATTAAAGCAATAAAACAATAGAGTCAACCACAAAGAAACCAATGTCCTAACCGAAACCACTTTTGTTCCATATAGCCAATCACAAAACCTGTTCATTTTAGGTACGTATTTACTGCTTATTAAGGCCGTTCTATAGCTAATTTTCGTGCCAGAATTTCTAATCTGCAGATTAGTCGCGAATTCAATCGCGACTTCAATCGCGACTTCGTCGCTCGTTGTGGCGACCCAATACAAGAACAAGAGGCGAGACAAGAGTGGTGGACTTATCAGTGGCAATTAGTGTAGACCGTTTGAAATGAAACGGACGAGTTTCGATTTTGAGTATTTACAATTTTAAAAATGAACAATGACAATGAAAATTTATCTCTTGCAGTCTTTAAGAAGTTTAAGATAAAATTATGGTAAATATAACCAATGCATTGCACTATTCTATGCGATTGAACAGTTTTTCCTACACCAGCTGTTGAATAAAATGCCATGTATATTCCGTACGGCGACTAAAGAAATTCTTATTTTTTATTTCGACTTAATATTTTAAGTTCATAAGTTATACAATTCGCTCTACACTCAAGGTATTGAGCACTCTTAGACGATTGCAAACTATTCGCTTCATTTTATCTATCTATATATATATATATATATAGAAAAAGTTCGTTGTGGAAACGATGAAGATGGAATAAAGGATATCAGTAAATATACTTTTACTTGTGTGATCAATCTACACATTTATATATATACATGTATATATATATATATATATATATATATATATATATATATATATATATACGTGTAGGTTTTGGTCTACGAAATGCAAAGAGTGCTCAACAACATATAGTTAGAGCAAATAATAGATTTTCGCTTACCTCAAAACTGGTCTGCTACAACTTGTTTCATCTGTAAAAGAATCTTCAGGCAGTGACAATATCGAAAGGGATGACCGCTTATTTATAGGCTTTCTGCCGGAAAGTGGGGGCGTATGTGGGGGACAAAGCATGAGGTCATGGCTTTGTTTGCGTTGATTACGCGAAATGACTGCAACCACATTCAAAGAGCGATTGGCCAACCACACTAAATCTTTTCAACATAAAAGCATGAAAATGACACCGAACTTTCGAAATATATTTGGACATTGAAAGAAAACAATAAAGATTTCAGTATTAATTGGCAAATTCTAAAACATTCTATTTCGTACACAGGAGGATCAAAACGATGCAATTTATGTTTAGAAGAAAAATTTTGTATTTTAAAAGAAAAAAATAAGAATAGTTTACTCAACAAAAGAGCGGAAATAATTTCACAGTGTCGTCATCGTAATAAATTTCGCGTAATCAACGCAAACAAAGCCATGACCTCATGCTTTGTCCCCCACATACGCCCCCACTTTCCGGCAGAAAGCCTATAAATAAGCGGTCATCCCTTTCGATATTGTCACTGCCTGAAGATTCTTTTACAGATGAAACAAGTTGTAGCAGACCAGTTTTGAGGTAAGCGAAAATATATATATATATATATATATATATATATATATATATATATATATATATATATATATATATATATATATATATATATATATATATATAAATATATATATATAATCAAGAAAGTCTTACGTCATAATCCACTCAGTACTGCAAAAAACAGTTTTAACTGAGTGGACTGACAACTAGATGTGCAGTGCCTAGGTCAATCAGCAATCGCGGACAGCTGTTTCGCCCTGTTTGGGGCTCGTCAGCGCGATGAAGCTGATGACCTAGCACATCCAAATAGGTATATAAACTCACAATCTTAAAGATGGGATGTGGGATATACCACACTGCTCTAAAACACATATCATCAAGAAGTCTTACGTCATAATCCACTCAGTACTGCAAAAAACAGTTTTAACTGAGTGGACTGACAACTAGATGAGCAGTGCCTAGTGCAGTGCCTAGTGCAATGAGCAGTGCCTATATATATATATATATATATATATATATATATATATATATATATATATATATATATATATATTCGCTCCTTAATTGTCGAGCACTCTTTTGGATTCGTGTATCAATATGGACCGGATATATTTTGAATACTCGACAAAAAACATACCTACAGCACCAAGATCATCATATTTAAAGAAACTCATCGAGAAAACCGAACTATTCATGAAACGTATAAGATGGAAAGCCTACTTTTTCCTTAACCCCAAGACAGGAGAACCAACTCAAGAAAAATATGGATTTAACACGCAAAATTCACCGCCTGTAATTAGCGAGCTGAAAGAATTTGAAGAGTGTATGGCCAACTTGATTCAAGTTATCGAATTCGAAAACAAACCGAACGATTTCCAAAGTAAACTACTACAAGACTTAAAGACAACAAAACACGACAAGAAGTTAACGATTAAGGCCGACAAAACAACAAATTACTATAAGATGAATCCCGAAACTTATAACGAACTTGTAAGCAAAAATGTGACCAAGACTTACAAGAAGGCAAGCAAGAGCGAAGTAGAATCAGTCAACAGAGAGGCCAAGCGCATCGCAGAAAGCATAAACCTTAGCGACCGAATAGACAAGTTAGCGGAAAAAGAAGCCTTCATCACCCTAAAAGATCATAAACCCAACTTTGAAAATAACCCCACCTGCAGATTAATAAACCCAACCAAGTCAGAAATAGGATATGTTAGCAAAGTCATACTTAGTAAATTAGTGAGAAGCGTCGTTGAGTCAACCGGGCTGAATTTATGGAAAAGCACGCGAGAGGTTCTCGAATGGTTCCGAAAATCACCCAACAAAATAGCAACTTCATTAACTTCGATATCATCGACTTCTACCCGTCAATCACCGAGCGTCTCCTCCTGAAAGCAATCGACTTTGCAAAGCAATATACTGAAGTTAAAGAAAGCGACAAGGAAATCATCATCCATGCGAAACGCAGCCTAATTTTCAACGCGGAAGAACCCTGGAAGAAAAAAGACAACGATAGCGGATTTGACGTAACAATGGGCAGTTTCGACGGCGCGGAATCCTGTGAGCTCGTAGTATGCTATATGTTATCCCTCTTGCAATCGAAATACGGCAACTCTATAGGCCTCTACAGAGATGATGGCCTGGGAATATCCACAGGAACACCGCAAGAAACCGAGCGAATGAAGAAAGATATCTGTAAAACCTTCCAAGATAACGAACTAAGAATTACAATCGAAGCAAACAAGAAAGTGGTGAATTTCCTCGATGTAACCCTTAACTTGGACTCAGGCCTACATAAACCATACATGAAACCGAATAACACTCTCAAATACGTTAATACTAAGTCCAACCACCCACCAGCCGTCTTGAAGAACATCCCGATAGGAATCAACAAACGACTTTCAGAGATATCCTCCAACGAAGAAGTATTTAATAACGCAGCGCCTGCCTACCAGAAAGCCTTAGACGACAACGGATACAACTACAAACTAAACTACGAGAAACCTGATCAACCGAAAGCAAACAGAAAACGCAACATTATTTGGTATAACCCCCCCTACGATCACAACGTCAAAACAAACATCGGCAAAGAGTTTCTGAATACAATAGATAAATGTTTCCCGACTAATAATAAACTCCACAAGATTTTTAATCGGAATACCACAAAGATTTCGTACAGCTGCATGCCGAACGTGGGAGCCATAATCGAGGGAAACAACAAGAAACTGTTGCGGGACAGCGTAAACCCCGAGCTCGAGAGGAAATGCAACTGCCCGAAAGATGCAAAGTGCCCCCTGCAGGACGGTGAATGTCTCTCCAAAGACATTGTCTACCGTGCAACAGTAACCTGCGGCAATGCAACTGAAACGTACGTTGGCCTGACCGCAACCAGCTTAAAATCCAGATACGCAAACCACAAGGCCTCATTCAAAACGGAAACAAAACGAAACGCAACAGAACTGAGCAAACATATCTGGAATCTGAAAGACAAAAATTTGAACTACGCTATCAAATGGAACATTTTATGCCGTGCTCCCCACTATTCTAATATCACGAAACGATGTAATTTATGTATAGAAGAGAAGTTTTATATTTTATGCAAACCGGGGAGCGCAACTTTGAACAAACGGAACGAACTAATTAGTAAGTGTAGACATAAAGCGAAATTTCTGTTAAGGAACGTCTTCACGAGTTAAACACGCAAAGTCTCTAATTACAGGCGTGATCTCATAATGTTATAAGATAGGCCAGTAACGGAAGATGTAATATGATGCTTGTGGTGCTGTAGGTGTTTTTATAAGTCACATTTAGTCTAGCACTGATGAGTGCAGGTTCGCCTGTACGAAACAGAACTGTATGCAATAAACTAATGTCGAAAGTGTAACCGTGTCCAGTTATTCTATATATATATATATATATATATATATATATATATATATATATATATATATATATATATATATATATATATATATATATATATATATATATATATATATATATATATATATATATATATATATATATTGAAAGGATTTATGGTGAAGGAAAATTTCGAGTGTTGGAATACATACATTTTAAGACCAAACCGGGACCAGTTGCGAAAAATTTCCGGCTGGAATTGAACCCGCGACCCTGCGATTGCTAGTGCAGTGCTCTGACCGCTGAGCTACGGAAGCCGTTGCCGAGAGCCTAGTTACGAGTTCTGTATATATGGTGGTAATGCCGGGACAAGACTCTGGGTATATTATAGGTAATATTTGGCATATCTATATATATCTATATATATATATATATATCTATATATATATCTATATATATATCTATATATATCTATATATATATATATATTGAAAGGATTTATGGTGAAGGAAAATGTCGAGTGTTGGAATACATACATTTTAAGACCAAACCGGTACCAGTTGTGAAAAATGCAACTTCAAGGCCTTCCGGCTGGAATTGAACCCGCGACCCTGCGATGCTAGTGCAGTGCTCTGATCACTGAGCTACGGAAGCCGTTGCCGAGAGCCTAGTCACGAGTTCTGTATATATATATATGGTGGTAATGCCGGGATAAGATTATGGGTATATTATAGGTAATATTTGGCATATATATATATATATATATATATATATATATATATATATATTGCCCGGCCTGAGGGCGAGGGTGCTAATATCGACCGGCGTTTAGTCCCTTATCACGGGGATACTTGACAGGGTGGGCTAAATAGAATCGAGTTTAATTATATATATTCAGGATCAACGTCGTCGATCAAGCGCGGCTTCGGAAAATTTGGCCCTGGTAACTAGATATGCTAAATATCTGCATTTGAATTAATATTTAAATTGAACCGTAAAAGAAAAGTGCGTGTTTTGTCGGGTTATACGGTGAATGAAGATTTGTGTTAAAAAAGATCGTGAAAAGGCAGTGAAAATGCAATATATCGTCGTCGGAAGATGTCAAGTTCCCCTAAATCAAGTTGTATACGTGGCGTCAAAACTAAAGGTAAACGGCCCGTTTTCGGTTTTTTAAACCTGTTAATCAGTTACAAAGATAGTTTTGCAAACATGTCCAAGTATGTTATTCAGGCTTTTATTTGATATATAGCATGATTTCGTTCAAAAGATATCGTCGTCTGAATATCTAAAATATTTACTCGGAGTTTGTCAATCCAATCCAAGCGTCGTCGCTTTTTTCAAGCTGTTTAATAGCTATCAGTTACAAAAATATTTTTGTAGGTATGTCAGAGGCTGTTATGGCTAGCTTTCATTAGATATGTAGAATGAATTCTTAGAGTTAGTACTTCAAAATATACCGTGGTCGGAACATTTCACTTTTGGCATGGCGTCATGGCGACTAAAAACAAAACAAAACGTGAGCCTGTCAATCAGACATCACGAAATCACTCTTTGAAGGGCTTTCGCTCGAAATTGTATAGTCCTCTTACACACGATTTCTTACATGTATTTCTAACACTACCTATATAGTGCCTACACAGTGCGCAGAACAACATTTGTATCGTACTCTTCAATAAACAACCATATACATGTTAGTCATGTTAACAATTTGTTTATATTGTCAGTTGTAAGTATAGTGTTGTACTGTATAATACTGTATATACATTTTGAAATACTTAACAGAGAGATTTATGCTATATGCCATTAGAAAGCCAACGAAAAATCACAATCGTAGTGCAAGTTTAATGTTTGTATCTATCATGGAACAATTTAAAAATTTGAATTAGCCTATACAGTACTGGTAGTTTAGGGTGCAAAAACATGCAGACTATACTGGGGTTTATACAACCTTGGCTTGGCCTACAATTTTGTAGCATAACAGTACTGTACTATACTTGTCAGTGTTAATATATACACTGCTGCAGTGAATAAGGGAGAGCTCGGAGTATGAGACAGACGAAACATGGATGATTGTTATGCAAGCTCGTATTCTCAGAAAAATTATTCTTAGTCCCAGACAGGAATTGAACCTGTAACTTTCTGATTGCTGGTGAGACCCTCTAACCATTGAGCTACCCGAGACTCAGATGGAGAGTGAAGGTTACAATGATGTACTGATTCAATTGAAATATGTATACTTCCTATGTGCATATATAATACTGATATATAGTGTCTACCGCATAGGCAGTATATATATAATTCAAATCAGTACATCATTGTAACTTTCTCTCTCCATCTGACTCTTGATGCCTCAATGGTTAGAGGCAGTCATTGGCAATCAGGTTATAATTTTTTCAACCGGGAATAGTTTTTCTGGGGATATGAGCTTAATCATAGTTAATAGCTTTAATTCATGACGTCCATGTATTGTATACTGGTATGTATTCCAGAAATAATCTTTGTTTACTCCATCCATTACAGAACATGTTAGGACTATAGTAGATGGTCTACTGCGCCACAACTTATTGTATCTGTTAATAAGCTTGGACAATGCTGGTCCTTAAGGCCTGTAATGTAAAATACAGCTTATATATGTTAGGGATTGAACAAGTGCTGTGTCAGCTAGATCATTGTCAACAAGTTAGTATCAAATTGGCATGTCATCCCGAATATAGGTTGTTATATCTGTGCATGCATGGTGATATATAATTTAGATACTATAGTACAAGTACAATGCCATATGTGCTTTGTTACATGGCTTTTGTATTAATAACCATCAAAATATGGTATCTGCAATCTGCATTAGCCAGGCATTATTGTCATTATTATTATTATTATTATTATTATTATTATTATTATTATTATTATTATTAACAATAATAATACAATAATATTTATACAGGATAGCCCCTTCAGCTAACACTGGTATCAATATATGGTGGTCTTAATTGTTTCCTAACAAACTAAAGTTATTACAAATATAAACACATATTCATATATGTACAGTACAATATGTTACAAAAACTCATTTTGACTCAAAAGTTATATATATCCTGCACATACTGTCAATTAAGGCAATTGATAATGGTGCTACAACATATATGATGAACAGGCTCACTGAGATATGGAAAATAGTTCTTTAGATATGATGTGAAAATGTCTTCACAGAATTTCTTAACTAGCATCACACAATGTATCTTTCTTCTAATTACAAAAGGTACCAATCCTAGGATTTCTGTTAACCGATCAGTTTCAAGCCCTGAGTTAGGAATGATCAGTTTCCCTGCCCAGTGGCATTGAGACATCTCAAGAGCATCAAATATTAAGTTATATCCACATCCATGCCAGCTCGACATCACAGTAGTCCAAATTGTGGATCCAATTTGAATGGACCCTATAGATTTGCACAATATGTACCACCTATTTGATTTTTTTGAAGGGCACAGCCATTGTATGATGAAGATGCACATCCTTCCTTCAAGTTTGAGCAGCCTTTGATGTCAGTTTCATGAATCAGTCAACAGAGTGAAAAAAGTAATTTCTTTCTTAGTTATTGATGGTAGAAACAGCAGTAGACTTCCCCACTATCATCTTGCTGCACCCAAAAATTAAAAAAAGATTGGGCTTCATGTATTTAGTTTGATATTCTATGAAACAATTAAATTCAGACAATACAAATACTTCAGCAATATTGTCTACTGGAAATTATTTATTCAGTCTGACAAATGAATGGGCTATTATCTAATTCAAGTAAAAGAAGTACCCTGTAAGCAACTACGCCATAACAATTTCAAACAGCAAACAGGTGAGGGGTTGTTGCGTATACGTATTCCCAAATATTACCTATATATATATATATATATATATATATATATATATATGTGTATATATATATATATATATATATATATATATATATATATATATATATATATATATATATATATATATATATATATATATATATATATATATATATATATATATATAACAAAGAAGACAAACTTGAGTCACTTCATTTAAACATTTAGTGAATAAATGTTTAAATGAAGTGACTCAAGTTTGTCTTCTTTGTTATATCCGCTCTACTTCGGTATTGGGCACTCTACTCATATGATTCTAAACTCGATACTTGTCTAATATATATATATATATATAAGTAATAGCATGGAATTGAGGTTGATTAGCGATTAAATGTACCCGAAAGTCGAGGGAGGTTTAGTAAAAGTCCTGAGGGTGAAGCCAGACGGACTTTTACTAAACCTCCCAAGGCTTGAGGATCATTTAATCACTAATCAACGGTAATGCCATGCTATCACTTTGTAATATTATGGCTACCAAGACAATAGGAAATAGGAACGCTTTCAGCCGATTCAACAAGTTCAAATTCATGGAATAAAACTTTATGAGTTGCTATTAATGGTTATTGGGAATTTGATAATGGTTCACTTCATGTCTTCATTAGTTATTCTATTGAAATGTTTTAGAGTAGTTTAGCATATATATATATATATATATATATATACGTGTAGGTTTTGGTCTACGAAATGCAATTAAAGAGTGCTCAACAACATATAGTTAGAGCAAATAATAGATTTTCGCTTACCTCAAAACTGGTCTGCTACAACTTGTTTCATCTGTAAAAGAATCTTCAGGCAGTGACAATATCGAAAGGGTCATCCCTTTCGATATTTTCACTGCCTGAAGATTCTTTTACAGATGAAACAAGTTGTAGCAGACCAGTTTTGAGGTAAGCGAAAATATATATATATATATATATATACATGTATATATATATATATATATATATATATATATATATATATATATATATATATATATATATATATATATATATATATATATATATATATAATATATATATATATATATATATATATATATATATATATATATATATATATATATATATATATATATATGATAAGCCGGATGATTAGCGTGTTTGTCAGTGCAATTTGAGTAAAATGAAGCAGGTCTTTTGCATAAACATTAGGTAAGATTAGTTACTAATCGTTCCATATAACGTTTTATGCAGGTGATTGACTTGGTTATTTAGAGAGTATTCGTCCCTCGTGAAACAAAGGATTTCGAGGTAGCCATGATATTAATATATATGTACAAACAGATTATCAAATCTCCTACTAGAATCACTAACACCAGTCAGTCTTTTATCGATGTGATTCTTGTTTCTACGCCTATACGCTTGTACGTGACAGCGGTGTTTTTGGAACTCCAATTAGTGATCACCTTCCTGTGTATGTTTCACTTAAACTTAAGTCGGCCAAACCACCTGCCTTCAACATCAAGGTTCGCAGTTACAAAAACTACAAGCCCAGTGTTATGAACTTCGCTAATTACTACAGTAAACCTCACCCTACCCCCACAGGGTAAACATTGTTAATAAGTAGCGAGGTTACGAAGGACGGAAAACCTCGAGGAGCTCTGCACACGCTGATCAAAGGTGAAGAAATCTCGACATAAAACACTTCTTAAAGACTACGATTATTACGAATACTTCGTCATAATAACCCCAACGAATTTGTAAGTATTCAAGAGTCATTCTGAGTTACTTATATTTGTTTCATTGATAATTTACTGTAAAACTTGTAGTATATATTTCACAGTTGACTATTCTACTATATCACAACCACTGGTGATATATATTAGTGCAGAAATAAAAGAGGATTTGACGAAGAGTAAACCGTGTTTGCTTAAAATAAGTAACGACCCACTACGAGGGAGTGAAACAGTCAAAAATTATACGACAAAGCGACACGAAATCGTTGATCTCAATTGCAAGTCCACATCAAAGACAACAAACAGCCATTCATCGCGCGACCGACCGTCTTTGAATACTTCAAATACTTCAAATATCAATATAATTCATCTAGAGAAGGTAACATTCACAATTATTTGGGAAATTATTGAAGATATTGCTGTGTGATTTGAAAACTTTATTAACATCAGACAATGTGGTGTGCATGAAATCGAGGCTATCAGACTTCGGCTACATAAACACCGGAAGTAGATCATCCTTTACAAAAATGCCTCCAAAAGTGGACTCAAAAACTCTTATTGGGAAAATTCAAAATGGAACCCGTGGCTTTAATGAATTACTTGAAGAATTTGACGCAATCTTCTCAACGAAACCTCAGCTAGAGAGACTTGAGATGATATTTAAGGAAATAGAAGCTAAATACCGACTTGTAAAGAAACAACTAGATAACATATTTGACAAACTGGTTGACGAAGGCACACTGGAAGAAGATGAAATAACACAAGCTAACATAGAACTTGGCAGAAAAGTCAAAGCGGATTACTTAGAAACAGCTCAGAAATTTCTAGAGTACGAAAACCAATGTCGTTCAAAAGAGAGTGAAAAGAGTCCCGATAACACAGAATCGATAGAAGCCATGACTGCGGCTGTAACAAAGATGGCAGAGGCATTAGAATTCAAACCCAAAACAGCTGGTGGTTTAGAAAGACTGTCTGTCCCATCATGGGATGGAACCCGCAGAACATATGCAACATTTAAAAAAGAGTTCAACCACTGGATGGAAAAGTACAAACAAGATCAAGAGGAACAGCTACAACGTTTCCGCAAGGCAATGCCAACAGGCTGGTGGACAGACCAGGTCAAAACTTGTAAACGTATTAAACAAGCATGGGAAGTCTTAGACGTCGAGTTTGAAGACAAGAGAAAACTCATGGACAGTCTCTTATTGGAGATAAACAACTTGAAACCTGTTAAAAGAGACTCAAAGTCCTTGACGATGTTCAGTACCACAATACGCAGATATGTTGATGACATGGAGGACAATGGGTGCCCTGTAAAAGATTCAGCAGAATCACCATTCTTCATGTCCCAACTTCTATCGAAACTCGATGCAAGAGATAATATAGAGTATGGGAGAGAAATGCAAAGGCAGAAGAAAGGAGAAAGTGTAATAACGCTGGTCCAATGG
The DNA here is from genome assembly GCA_035772405.1 of Chrysogorgia sp. JL179-B06. Classification (NCBI taxonomy): domain Eukaryota; kingdom Metazoa; phylum Cnidaria; class Anthozoa; order Scleralcyonacea; family Chrysogorgiidae; genus Chrysogorgia; species Chrysogorgia sp. JL179-B06. Next base: position 423,165 of record JAYKKM010000302.1, on the reverse strand, counting down.
CTCCTTCAAGAGGCCAATCTCCGGTCAAGGGGGAGACGAGACGACGAAAACGAAGACAGGATGGATCGGAACAGACAGCCATACTTCCCTAGGAGATCATACAACCATGCTATTGACAACACTCATACTGATGAGGAATTCTGAATACTTGGATGTGCCATAAAACATCTACTTCAAAGCTGCCCCACCTTTCAAACCTCTACAGTTAGTCAACGATGGGACATAGTAAAAAAGAACCAACGCTGTCGCAAATGTCTAAGGACACATCATACCAATAACTGTTCTAAAGTCGACGGAACAACTTGTGACAAGTGCAAAAAGAACCATCATCGTTTTCTACACAGCGAGAGAAAAGAACATCCAAACAACAACTTGAACCCCGATGCTCCTTCATTTCCCAAACCTGCAGGTGCCGCTAGCAACAACAATGCACAAAACAGTACCCAAGCAACAAAGAGAAGATAAGAGCAGTAGGCGGGCTTTGTCCAATCCAGAAGGTCATAGCCTTTGACATCGATGGAAAACCATTTGAACTACTTGCCATGCTGGACAGCGGATCAAATACCAGTCTTCTATCAAAAAATGCGGCAAAACAGCTACAACTGACAGGAACCAAAACTCACCTCACCATGAATCTCGCTGGTGGAGAAACAAAGTCAGAGGTGTCAGACCTTATTGAGATCACAATTTCTCCAATCGACGAACAGAACATAAAAAAAACCTTCCCCGTGTATACAGTCAAGAAGCCTTGCAGCAGCGCTAAGACAATCCCAAAGAAACTTGTAGAAGAATATACACATCTCAAGCCAATATCAGATAAGATACACCTTTCAGGTGGAACAGTCGATCTTCTCATCGGAACTGATTCTGCTGACGCATTTATCGACGTTCACACGCTATCTGGAGGACCTGGAGAACCTATCGCCAAAAGGAACTGTTTCGGCTGGTATGTCCTGGGACAGCTTGAATCAGCGACAACAACTGCGACCATTCAGTCAGTTAACGTAGGAAACCGTTAGCATTGCTGATGACATCAAGAAACTTCTCCACCAAGACCAACTAGGAGTCAAGCCAACCGAGCTGTGTACCTGTACCGATGAAACTCTTCGAGAAAGCAAGTTCGTCAAATCTCTCACAAGAACCACAACGCTTGTCGACGGACGAATTCAAGTGAAGATGCCGTGGAAAGACACTGGGCCACCAAAACAAAGCAATTATTCTATTGCATACAAAATAATGCAATCCTCTGAAAGGAACTTTAACAAAAGAAATTGTTTCAATGTCGTAGATGAAGAAGTACTGAAGCTTGTCGACCAAGGTTTTGTCACCGAAGTACCAGCAGATCAGATAGACCACAACAAACCAGAGTGGTATCTACCGCTGCAAGCTGTTTTCACACCAGACAAGTCGACAAAAGTTCGTTTGGTGTTTGATTCATCCTCCAAGGGCTATGATGGTTTATCTCTGAATGACCATCTAGAGAAGGGTCCAAACTACATCAATATATAGCCTATGCGATGTTCTTATGGCTTGGAGGTGGGACAATGTTGCCTATTCTGGTGACATTCGGAAAATGTTCAACCAAGTCCTGGTACATCCTGATGATCAAATCTATCACCGATTCCTATGGAGGAAAAGCCCACACGAAGTGCCTACAGTTTATCAGTGGCTCAAATTGAATTTTGGTGACAAGCCTGCACCAGACATCGCAACTAATGCAATCAACACACTTGCCAAGTCTTCCGAGGAACAGTTTCCTGAGGCAGCAAGAGAGCTCGAAGACCATGCCTATGTCGACGACATTGGTGGATCAAAGCAAACGGTGTCACAAGCAAAGAAAGTCATCGAAGACATCGACACGGTACTTGGCAAAGGCAAATTTCAAATCAAAGCCTGGCACTCTAATCACAAAGCTATTGACCGGTCTGAGCAGGAGCAGTCTATAGATCTACTTGGACATCGATGGAACAAGAAAACAGATAAATTCACTTTCAAAAAGAGAGAAATCACATCTCCTCAACAGAGCTTCACAAAAAGAAATTGTTTAGCTCTCCTCGCACAACTCTGGGATCCCATTGGTCTTCTATCTCCAGTAACAATCAAGTTCCGAATTGATCTTCAGGAACTTTGGAGCTCAGGCTTCACCTGGGATAAAGTTCTTCCCGACCACATCCAGCAAAAGTGGAAAGAAAACCTAGAAGTAATGAACCACCTGTTGACCTTCGAGTACGACCGACAACTCAAACCAACGAACGCATCCGAACCACCGGAAGTCCATGGATTCTCTGATGGAGGGGAGTTAGCCTACGGTGCAGTCATATTCCTTCGATGGAAACTAGAAGCCGGATCCTACAAATGTGTCCCAATCATGATTACGCCTTTTGTAGCCCCTTTGAAGAAGAAATCCATTCCAAGACTCGAACTTCTTGGATGCCTTGCTCTTACTAGAATGTACCAGACTTGTACAAAGGCACTGGACTTTGCAAAGTTAATCAACTGTAGAAGAAACTTCTGGGTTGATTCGTCGACTGTATTGTCTTGGATCAAGACCCCACCCAGAGAGTTCAGACCATTTGTATCAGCCAGAGTAGCAGAAATTCAAGAGACAGTCGATGTAGAAGACTTCCACTACATCCGATCGAAGAGTAACCCTGCCGACGGCCTTACAAGAGGCATTAAACCAGAACATTTGAAGTCCTGGCTTGAAGGTCCTGAGTTTCTTCAACAACCAGAGAGTCAATGGCCCAAATTCGAAGAAGAAACTGAAAGTACTGGCAAAGATTCCTGTGAAGCCTCTGAGACCAAAAGAGAGAAGAAAACCGTGAAGATGACAGAAAAAACTTCCAAAAACATGAAACGTGCTGAAGTCCACTCAGCCACAACAGCTTCAAGCCGAGAGGAAGAGGACAACCCAATCCTTGTACATCTCCTGAAATCGCTCGCGACATTTCACAAAGTAAGAAGAACACTGGCTTTTATATTACGCTTTGTCAAAAAAGCATCCAAGACATCAACCCAAAAAGGCCCTCTCACCGTTCAAGAACTGAAGGACGCCGAAAAACGGCTCTTCAAATGGACGCAACAAAAACTGGATGCCAAATCAATTGACAAGAGCATAGTTGCTCAGGAAGACGAAGAAGGTATGATGAGAGCTCATGGACGCCTTGAGAACGTGAGAGCCCTTCCATCTGAAATGAGAAACCCGATCATCCTTCCGCGAGACCATCCACTGGTGAGATTACTTGTTATGCATCTCCATGACAAGAGAAGACACTGCGGCTACAAGAGCTTAATTCACGAAACCAGGAAAAGGTTCTGGATCATAGGAGTCCGCAGTATGGCCAAATTTCTAACCAGAAGATGTGTCACGTGTAGAAAGTTGAGAAAGAAACCACTAGAACAGCTTATGGGCCAAGTTCCTAACCTCCGTGTTGCCACAGGTTGCCCCACCTTCACTAACACAGCGCTTGATATGTTTGGACAGGTGCATATAAGACTGAACCGCAAGACCCTTAAAGAAGCTCAAATAATAATCTTTACATGTATGACGACCAGGGCAATCCACCTAGAACTAGTCACTGATAGAAGTTCGGACACCTTCCTGATGGCCTTCAGACGCTTCGCAAGCCTTAGGGGTCACCCAAGTACTTGTTGGTCGGACTGCGGCACCAATTTCGTTGGAGCCCAAGAGTACTTCGACGAAATAAAGAAGAGTTGGAACATTGAACAGATAAAGGACACCCTAACACAAGAGTTCAACTGCGACTTCAAGTGGGAATGGAATGTCCCAACCGCGAGCCATCAAAATGGAGTCGTGGAATCGCTCATTAAGTCGGTTCGACAAGCTCTCAGTGCTACCTGCAAAGACCAAGCCTTCACTGAAGAACAATGGAGAACTTTCCTTACTGAAGTCAGTTATATCATCAATGGTCGTCCTTTGTACCCTAGCTCTGAAAATATCTGGGAAAGTCCTCCTATAACGCCCAATGACATCCTCCTAGGACAGCACAACGAACTACCTCAACCAACACCAGAAGACAGGGTCAATCCACGAGACCTTCTGAGGAGCATCCAGAAGCGGATTGCCGACTTCTGGAGTTGTTGGATGAAATACTTTGCTCCCAATTTACTACCTAGGAACAAATGGTACCGAGTGAGGGAGAATATACAAGTTGGAGACTTGGTGCTACAAACAGACCCAAAGCACAGACGCACTCAGTGGAAGATGGCTCTAGTCGTGGCTACATATCCTGGCAAAGATGGGCTCGTCAGGAAAGTTCGAATCAAGACCCAGTCAGGAGAATATGACAGACCTATCCACAAACTCTGCTTGATTGCAACCAACCAGGAGTTACAACTTAAAGATTAAAGAAGAAACAATTAAGGGACATTTAACTATTTAGTTGTTAAGATTGATATTATTATAGTACTTAATGTTAATGTTCACGTTACTCAATTAGCAGTAGCTAATCTCCGCACTGGAGGGGAGTGTTATGAACTTCGCTAATTACTACAGTAAACCTCACCCTACCCCCACAGGGTAAACATTGTTAATAAGTAGCGAGGTTACGAAGGACGGAAAACCTCGAGGAGCTCACACGCTGATCAAAGGTGAAGAAATCTCGACATAAAACACTTCTTAAAGACTACGATTATTACGAATACTTCGTCATAATAACCCCAACGAATTTGTAAGTATTCAAGAGTCATTCTGAGTTACTTATCTTTGTTTCATTGATAATTTACTGTAAAACTTGTATATATTTCACAGTCAAATAAAAGAGGATTTGACGAGTAAACCGTGTTTGCTTAAAATAAGTAACGACCCACTACGAGGGAGTGAAACACCCAGTTTGTTTACCGCTGACCTTGCATCCAATCACAATCGACTACTTTCCATCTATTCGACGGACAATGTGAATGAAAAGCTAACAGTCTTCAATGAAGTGCTGCAAACCACCCTTGATTCCCACGCCCCAGTGAAGACTCTAAGGGTTCGAGGAAGACCATGCCCTTTTGTGACGCCTGAAATAAAATAAATCATGAAATCAAGGGATAAGTTACACAGCCGTTTTATGAAGACACGTGACACCCACGATTGGTACAATTACAAGGCGGCCCCCCATAGTGTCAAAACCACCCTCGTTACTGCCCAAAGAGAACACGTTCTTAACAAAGTACAGGCGCATAAAAATAACCCAGGATCCTTATGGAAGATTATCAAAGACAATGTTCAACTCCGAGAAAGGGACACTGTAGTGTACAGCAAGGATCCAAAGATAGTCGCCGAAGAGTTCAACCGGTTCTTTACTTCCGTTGGAAAAAACGCGACCGAAGTAGCATCACAGCTAGTACAAGATAATAACATTCATGTAAACAATCCATCCTATCCCGCACCAGCTGGCTGTTCTCTGGATGAGCCCGAGATGTTTAAATTTACCCAAGTATCCTGTACAGATGTTAGTCGCATGATATCATCCATGCCTTCAAACAAAGCACCTGGGGTGGATAAAGTAAGCATGAATGTTATCAAGGACTGCCTCCAGTCATCCTTGGTCCTCTTACCGACATCATCAACCGTTCCCTAATGACCTCTACGTTCCTCCAAGTGTGGAAAGAGGCAGAAGCTATTCCGTTGTTAAAAGAGGGAGATCACGAAGTCGCATCCAATAACCGCACGCTTTCTCTTCTTCCCGTCACATCGAAGATCTGTGAGAAAGTCGCTCTTGATCAATTTAGCACATATCTTTCTCGGAATAATCATCGAACACTTCACCAAAGCGGGAATAGGAAACATTATTTGACATAGACAAATGTGGACAAGAAATGTGTCGCGGCGCTCATCCTGTTGTATTTATAAAAGGCTTTTGACAGCATAAGCCATTCTATCCTACTCAACAAATTAATTTGTGTTGGTGCATCCCCTAGTGCAGTAACATGGTTCGAAAGCTACTTAACGGGAGGTGGCTCCACGGTGTCCTCATAACTTCCTGTTACCCATGGTGTCCCTCAAGGAGCAATTTTATCACCATTGCTCTTCAGTATTTATCTGAATGACTTACCATTGTATGTGCAACACGGTCACCTTGAGTCGTACATAGATGACTCAAAAGTTTTTCTGTCATTTCTGTTAAGAATGTAGATCAAGCAAAACAGCACCTGGAAGAAGATCTCCATCGAGTAGCCAAGTGGTGCAGCCAAAACCAATTATTGATCAATCCATCAAAAACCAAATTCCTTCTGATTGGCTCGCGACAAATGCTGCAAAGGCTCCCCTCTGATATGACTTTGAGTTTCCTGGGGAAGATCATCACGCCCATTTCCAATGCCAAAGACTTGGGAATAACAGTTGATGCACATTTAACATATGACCTACATATCCCCAATCTTGTCTCCTCGTGCATGGCCAAATTGTGCCAAATAAACAGAGTTAAGAACTGCTTTGATAAAGAAACATTATCCCTTATTATATTAACCCTTGTAATAAGCAAGCTTCTTTATTGTTCCACGGTATGGTCAAACACCTCGACCAAGAATGTATGTAGGATAGTTACTAACACTAGAAAGTTTGAACATATTTCACCTGTGTTACGCGAGCTCAACTGGCTCCTGATTAAGCAGCAACTGCTTTTGAGAGATGCTGTGTTGACGTATAAATGCATGCATAACCTTGCCCCGCCATACTTGTGTAACAAATTTAGGAAAATATCAAATATTCATGAGCGCCACACCCGTCATCGGGATCTTTTGCAAATCCCGTTTTATAAAACCTCAGCAGGTTAGAGAATTTCCACTATAGAGGAGTGAAAATTTGGAATGAATTGGACAACGAATTAAAGCAAGCATCCTCGCTGTCCAGTTTTAAGAAGAAATTAAGGATGGACATGTTGGACAGATTTTTAGAAGTAGACTTGTAATCCTTGAATTTTTAGATATATTATTGTACTAATATTTTTAAATACTTTTATATTCTAATATTTTGTAAATTAGTGTTGAAAAGCCCTTAGGGGAACACAATAAAGTATGTATGTATGTATGTATGTATGTATGTATACACTTTGATATAGACTTTCGAAAAACTAAAAATTACCCTAGAAATTAACGGCAAAATGGCCGCCTCTTTTCTATAGGGATCATGATCCCTAGAAAATGGCGTCCCAATCAAGTTAAAAAAACGGCTTCTTCCGATCAAAGTGGCGACGATAACGCACGAACATGGCAAATCAGTTATAACCATCGATCAGTAACTGCATGCTCTACGTTTGTTTGACTTTTCTCCAGACCCGTTTCTCCAGTCATATTACTTTTATTAGTCGTTGTCTATACCGGGGGGTTATTCCCTACGAATTGCGGTCCTCTTTCGATTTGTTGTCTTTAAATCCTCCATCTACCGATCATCGTTGTTCCCACCACATATCGAGTCATTCCCGTTGTTTGATGCGTGTCAGGGCCATTAAATCCATGTCCAGTAATTTACAACATACTGATAACAACATCTCGGGATGTAAATCTTCCCACTCACAGGTCTGCCCACCTATTTTGTTTACAGTTATCGTTTACAGTTATTCGCATGTTAAATTCGAGACTCTATGTTAAGCGTCCAAATTGGTCAAATTGCTGGGTCATTTCCGAATCCCTCCCAGAGCGCTAGTTCCTCCATACGAAGTCAACGTCTAGTTTACACAATTCCCCCAATTTGCCATTATCTGACCCCAAAAAGTCTGTGCGAAAGGTCTCAAGTTTGCTCTCAACCCCTGGCTCATCGAATTTTCATGATAAGCCCATTTTCAATAACGATAAGGATATTTTTGAAGATCTGAACTCCAAGAAATCGTCTTGGACTACATCCGAAGACGATTTTTCCTCCTTTGATTTTTTCGTAAGACAATTCCGCCATAACGTACATTGATAAATTTCACCCTCCGCGCAGAAAATAAGTTCATAATCTTAAAGGGATACTCCAGCCAAAATACAAATGAAGTTCATATGAAAGATATTACTATTAATTTAGTTAAGAAGACATGGCTAGTTGAAGTTGAATATTTTCGGATTTTGACGCCATATTTGTTTTGAAAATAAACGTCATTGAGTTATTCTATGTCATGTTATGCCTAAGAAGCTTATCTGCTTGAGAGCGAGAGAGCGAGAGCGAGAGAGAGAGAGAGAGAGCTCTACGTAAAGTAAAGATACAATGTATCTCGGTAGAGACTATAGAGATTGGGGAAAAGAACGGTGTTGAAACTTATTTATTGTGTGTCTCATGCAATAGCTCAGTGATCAGAGCGCTGGTTCGTTAAGCCATAGATCTTGGGTTCGATTCCCGGTTAGGGAACTCAGAATTTTCAATTATTATTATTATTACAAAAAGGTTCAAAAGACATTCTGGAGCCAGGCAATTGGACGATACGTGGACGATCGTCAAGCTCATTATTATCCTCAGAAAAATTATTCTGATTGCCGTACAGGAATCGAACCTGTAACCTTCTGATTGCCGGTGAGACGCACTAACCATTGAGCTAACAAGACTCAGATGGAGAGCGAAGGTTACAATGATGTACTGGTTCCATTGATATGTACTGTCTATGCGGCAGCCACAATATATCGGTAATGCTTGGATGCGTTAATATATACACAATGTTGTAGTGAATGTGGGAGAGCTCGGAGTAAACAGACGATACGTGGACGATCGTCAAGCTCATATCCTCAGAAAAATGAGTCCCGTACAGGAATCGAACCTGTACCAGTTCTGATTGCCGGTGAGATTAGCTCAATGGTTAAGCCTGAAACACACTAGGCAGTCGTCGTGGTCGCGCGACCACGGCGACCACGCGTATGCGCGCCGGTCGCGCGACTAAATGAAACACACTGTAGCGGCAGGCTGTAGCGACTTCACGCGCGACCAAACCAAAATGGCGGCGATTCCGCAAGCACGGCTCGTGGCAATTGTTGCGATTATGAGCGAATTAGAAGAAATCGAGCGGAAGAAAAAACAGAAGAAAATAACCAAGCGATGGTGGGTTCTTCAGATCAACATCATGCAGACGAAGGTTAGACCAGGGCGATTTCACCAATTTAGTTCGAGAACTGTGAGGCTATGAAGAACCTTCGATGTTTACGATGTTTACTTCCGAATGAGCCCTCGAGTATTCGATGAGTTGTTATGCCTAGTTGGTCCATCGTTGCGGAGAAAAGACACTCAACTAAGGCAGTTTCTATACGACTGAATCAAAGCCTCCACGAGACTGACGCGACTAAGCTCAAGCGACCAACGCGACTAAGCTCCAAGCGACCAACGCGACTAACTTAGTAACCTCTCGAAGTGGTCGCCATAGTCGCGCGACCAACGCGACTGCCAACAATCAGAAGGTTACATGAGGTTCGATTCCTGTACGGGACTCAGAATAATTTTTCTGAGGATATGAGCTTGACGATCGTCCACGTATCGTCTGTCTACTCCCAGCTCTCCCACATTCACTATGCAACATTGTGTACATTAACGCAGCCAGGTAATTGTTACCATCTGTTTATTTCCAAGCCAAATACGGTCATAATAAGATGTATAGACGACGCTGGAAAGCAACTATAGAACACGAATGAATAACAACAAAGACAGCTGAATATGTCGAGTCGAAGCAACTAGCAACACTGGCGACTGCGACTAAAGATGGAGGAACCTGAACCTATTTATTCTGTTGTAGAAGATACGGGAGAGGAAGTAATTCCACCCTTACCACCGCCACTTCCAAAGATAAAAAATATTCCAGCGTCATTTATCGAGGTTAATCCTACCAGAAGAATGCCTGCTCCTCAATCGCTAACTATTATCACCAACAGCTGCAAACGATGTAGTCGAAACTCTACATCAAGAAAACCAATGTTACTAACCATAGCAGTCGGTATTTCTGCCATTTTGGCAATAGTGTCTATGTCGTTGTATTTTACGACCGAGGGCAAAGGCAAACCTTGTGATTGTCAGAATATTCTTGAAAATAATGAAAATATCAGTTGGCATAATGTCAAGAAGAAATGCTACCCTTGTGATTGTCAGAATGGAAATACAAGTTGCAATCATGTCGAGAAGAAACCTTGTGTTTGCAAAAACTTCAGCCTCCTTGTGAGCAACTGTATAGTCTTGTGATAAACTGCAGTGGATGCAACATCAGTTATCAAGACTGTCAGAATGGAAATACAAGCAGTGATCATGTCGAGAAGGAACCTTGTGTTTGCCAAAACTGCAGCCTTGTGAACAACTGCAGCCTTGCGAACAACTGTAGCCTTGTGAACAACTGCAGCCTTGTGAACAAGTGCAGCGTTGTGAACAACTGTAGCCTTGTGAACAACTGCAGCCTTGCGAACAACTGCAGCCTTGCGAACAACTGTAGCCTTGCGAACAACTGCAGCCTTGTGAACAACTGTAGCCTTGTGAACAACTGTAGCCTTGTGAACAACTGCAGCCTTGTGAACAACTGTAGCCTTGCGAACAACTGTAGCCTTGTGAACAACTGCAGCCTTGTGAACAACTGCAGCCTTGTGAACAACTGCAGCCTTGGAAAAAGCACAGGTTAGTTATACATGTGATTAAACTTAATAACGGCCGAGTGCGATATCTGTAAGTATTTCTCCTGAGGTTTTCCAAGGTTGATAAGAAATATATTATATGAATTTTGCGGGTCATTATCTTCTCTCTTTTAACGCTGTTTTATGGGAAATTTCAGCCCGGTTGACCGGTGTTTAATAACTAACCCTACCAACTTTTGTTCCACTTCACCAAGCACAAAACCTGTTCATTTTAGGTCGACCTCTATATAGTCCGTTAGATCATATAGAGTTAACGTACAGTCCGCGTCTTTGGGACGATGTTTTTTAGTATGACCATAGCAAATACAGCCGGGGGTTAGGAATACACTTAAGACGGGGGTTAGAAAACTGATTATGCGAGGGGTTAGGGTTAGATGCTAAGTTGTTCTGCGGTTAGTGGTTATTTGCATGGTTAAGTGGCGCTATGGTTATACTTAAAAAAACATCGTCCCAAAGACGCGACTGTACGTTAACTCTGCATGATCTAACGCCGTCAATAAAATCTTATTGGCCAGTTATAAAACTAAATTAATTCAGCTACATTATAATTTATTCAAATAAATCCAGAATTTTCACAGCGAATTAGAAATATAAGGGCTTTGTTTAATTGTCAAGAACTGCATTCCATATACACTTGTTATCGTATGCAAGATAGTCATGGATGATGTATTGTGAATTAGTTGCTTTAACGTATGAATACTTCACATAACCAAGTCTGAGAGAGTTATATATATTTCTCATCATTATTCACGTCAACAAAGCCAACAAAGTGTAATGCCAAATATTACTTGTAATATACCCAATTCTTCTCCCGCATTACCACCATTATATATACAGAACTCATGACACGGCTGTCGGCAACGGCCCCAGTAGCTCAGTGGCAGTGGTCAGAGCACTGCACTAACATCGCAGGCTCGCGAGTTCAATTCCAGCCGCAATAGGCCTTGATGTCGCATTTTTCGCAACGGTCTCGGTTTGGTCTTAAAATGTAGATATTCTAACACTCGAAATTTTCTTTCACTGCATAAATCCTTAGATCAATAAACAAAGATAACAAATTGCTCATAAATTATCATATCAAAACACCCAGAAATTCTCGTGTCGTGTGACCGACCGATCCCAGGGCCATTTTCGGAAAGGTACTTCTATATATTATATATAATTTTTTATATATTATAAATTTGAATAGAAAGAAATGTAGGCTGGTGCTATATATGCTAAAATTATACATTAATTAACATAATACAAAGTAAAAATAAGTCAATAAGTTATGCCACAGGTCGTTTTTATAATATTAAGCAATCGCTCTATTGTACTTCGGCTTGTGCGGTCTATATCTCATTTCTTGTAGGAAATGTAAATTGTAATATGTTGGTTCTACCTCTAATCAATTTAAGGCTAGATTTCGTAATCATAAATCTGCCATGATTACGGGTAAGAATACATGTGAGATAGCTACCCATTTTAGCAAGACCTCTCATGTCCTGGGGGATTTTGATTTTGTTTGTTATTGAAAAGATTGTCAATACTTCTAGTTTGAATGTAGAGAACATTTTACTAGATATGGAGGCGTATTGGACTGCACAATTATGTACTTTACAACTCACGGGTTTGAATAAAAGATGTGAATATCCATCTAATTGAATTAATTACTGTCAAGGACAAGCATAACTTATTTGTACTTTGTATTATGTTAATTTATGTATAATTTTAGCATATACTGTATAGCACCACCTTGTATTAGTTTTTTCAAAATCTTTTTAACTGAAGAAGGACGAATGTCCGAAACGTATTAACTTTTGTCTGTCTATATATTATATATTATTATATATAAATATATATATATATATATATATATATATATATATATATATATATATTATATATATATATATATATATATATATATATATATATATATATACATACATACATACATACATACATACATACATAGCCTATACATATATATATACATATACATATACATATACATATACATATACATATACATATACATATACATATACATATACATATACATATACATATACATATACATATACATATACATATACATATACATATACATATACATATACATATACATATACATATACATATACATATACATATACATATACATATACATATACATATACATATACATATACATATACATATACATATACATATACATATACATATACATATACATATACATATACATATACATATACATATACATATACATATACATATACATATACATATACATATACATATACATATACATATACATATACATATACATATACATATACATATACATATACATATACATATACATATACATATACATATACATATACATATACATATACATATACATATACATATACATATACATATACATATACATATACATATACATATACATATACATATACATATACATATACATATATACATATACATATACATATACATATACATATACATATACATATACATATACATATACATATACATATACATATACATATACATATACATATACATATACATATACATATACATATACATATACATATACATATACATATACATATATACATATACATATACATATACATATACATATACATATACATATACATATACATATACATATACATATACATATACATATACATATACATATACATATACATATACATATACATATACATATACATATACATATACATATACATATACATATACATATACATATACATATACATATACATATACATATACATATACATATACATATACATATACATATACATACATACATACATACATACATACATACATACATATATATATATATATATATATATATATATATGAATGGCTACTCCGAGTGACGAACCATACCGGACAAGTAGAGAAAACTCTTCTTGACGCGGCTACTCTACTTGACGCGGCTCGGATTCGAACACGCCGACTAGCAAACCGAAGGTAGCGGGTTCGAATATATATATATAAATATATATGTATATATATATATATATAGGGACTTTAAGATTCACGACGCGGCAACCTCAACGACGCGGCCTTCAAAACAAAGAATTATTCATGCCAAACAAAGAGAATGAATAACTTGTAGTCACAACAGTATTCTCAAGGCCGTCCTCGTTCTGTTTACAAGGCAACTCTGAGCATTTTCACGTCTTCAGGACGACGTGAACTCGCTGAGAGGCGACAGCTGTTGCTTAATGTTCACTTTAGCTCAAACACTATACAATCGTTTTAGCAGAACTGGAGCTTTTGGAGGTCATAACATAAACTTCAAACATCACACTACAATCGTTTTAGCAGAACTGGATCGTTTTGGAGGTCATAAAACAAGCTTCAAACATCAAATACGGTAGTCAATTTACCATGGCTTCTTTCAAATGCTTAAATTCAGACTGGTTGTTAAAGTTTTGAGAGCCGCGTCGTCGACTTGAGGTCGCCGTGTCGTCGAGTAAAGTCCCTAATAGCATATATGCTAGGTAGCAGGCTCTGATTGGTCAATACCCGTGTTTGGATCAAGCCATCCAAACACGGAAATTTCCCGCCATAAACTTCCTTAAGTTTTGATGGTCGTTCCCTTGTATTATTTTGTAAAAAGCCAACCTAATGATTTTTCAGTGTTTGGATACCCTGATCCAAACACTTGGGAAGTCGCTCGACTTTCGAAAAGTTAAAAACACTCACCTAGCGGCTCGTGTTTTTTTTACGCTTTTTTACGCTTTTCTCCAGTCTCGAACTTTCGCGCGTGTTTGGATCACAGTATCCAAACACGCAAACCATTAACATTTGGTATTTCTTAATTTGGTAAATGAAACAGTTAGTAAAACGTTTTACGTGCAATTAGATTTCATATATATAACCATCTTCTATCATGATTTTTCTTTAAATTGATATATTATTTGATAAATTGATAAATTGGCATATTATTTTACTATAATATACCTTCTTCGGGAAATTACATACAGTGACAGTTTGTAAAACTAATTGTATATGTTGGCGATGCTATGCTGACATCATCGTTATTGCGTCATATTTGGTTGGCATGCGAGATGATTAAGTAAAAGATTCGCTGGATTTCGAAAGGAAAGTACTAAATAAAACTGCTGTGTTCCGAAAAATTGGATATGATATTATGAAAGATGAAATAACTTTCACAAACATTACCAAATGTTTGTGAACAACAATAGTCTTGCAAAACCAGTTTCCAGAACATATAAAGAGAACTGAAAATAACTACCTTCAAAAACAACTAGTAAGCAAACAACCCAGAAAACCGACTCGAATGATCCTCCAGCTAACAGGACATATTTTCTTTTTACCGTACATTGGAAAATACTCAATCATCACACAATGTAATTTAAGAAACATGATTTATAACCACTGCAAAAAATATAGATGTCAAATTTGTTTTCTCGGGCTTTAAAATAAGCCAAATACAGAATTCCTGAACAACTGAAGTCTCATATGTCAATTCAAATGTGCGGGCTGTAATGATCGATAGATTGGGGAGACCAACCTGCATCTCCAACGAAAAATTAATGAACACCTTCAAGCGGATAATATTTCACGCATCTACAAACGAACAATGTAAAAACGCAAACAATCTCCAATCAAGCTTCAACATTCTGGACTCTGGCATTATTGCCACAACAATCTCAAACAATTCCAACTAAAACTCAAAGAAGAGCACTACATTCATCTCAACAAACCAGAGCTAAACAAACAAGAAGATCATATAATTTTAAAATTACCTTATAACCTATAAATTGCCATAATACTTGCCATTCGAAATTCAGCGAATATTTTACTTAATTAATTCGCATACCAAATATGACGCAATAACGATGCTGTCAGCATACTGTCACAATAATCTATAATATAAAATAACTATAAATATGTAAACTGTCATGTTCTACAAAAAATTCGATCTATCATGTTATGAAGGGAGCTGGATGATAGAACTTTCACAAACATTTAAAATATTATCCTTATATTTTTAATAAAATTCTTGTTAATGACGAGTATTGTTCCAATCCCTGCCATAAAAATAATTACTGTAAAAATATAAACTGCTATGTTCTATGAGAAATTGGATATGATATTATGAAGTAATTTTCAGGAAACATTTTAGATATTCTTACTTTTAATAACATTTAAGTTAAATTTAAAGACATTGGTGAGTGTAGTCCCTGCACTGAGTGTAAAGATGGTATTGGTTACTCATAGTCAATAAAATCAATACAAATGGAAACTGCTACGATCTCAAAAAAAGTGGATATGATATTATGAAGGGAGATGAGAGTGAGAGAACTTACAGAAAACATTTTAGATATTATCCTTATTTTTAATAAAATTCTTGTTAATAGTTTTAGACATCAACGAATGTAGTTCCAATCCCTGCGACACAAATGCCGACTGTGTAGATGGTATTGGCTCTAACATTTGCAAGTGTAAGAATGGATTTACTGGTAATGGTATCTCCTGCAAAGGTAATTTAAATTTCTAGTCGATGTTCCCCGAAAAATTGGATATGATATTATGAAACAAGACGATAGAACTTTCACAAACATTATAAATATTATCCTTATATTTTTAATAAAATTATTATTAAATGTTTTAGACATTAACGAGTGTAGTTACAATCCCTGCCATAAAAATGGTGTGTGTGTAAATGGTATTGGTTCATATACTTGCCAGTGTAAGAATGGATTTACTGGTAATGGTATTTCCTGTGCAGGTAACTTAATACACGTACTCCTAGTATATAATTACAATACAAATGTAAACTGCTATGTTCTCCAAAAATTGGATATGATATTATGGAACTTTCAGAAAACATTTGTAAAATTCATTGATAATTCATGAAGAAAATTCAAAAGAAATTAATATTTAATCAGCATCTTTAACCTAGGATAAAACATTGATTAATAAAACATCAATGTTTTATCAAAGTTAACTTGCTGATTAATAAAACATCAATGTTTTATCAAAGTTAACTTGCTCAAATTGAGCTTTTTCGGAGTTAAATAATTTGTTTGTACCGTTTCTGCAACTTCCAAACAAAGTATGTATTATATATTCTACTCATTTTACAAGTTCGTTAAAACATTCGCGGTCGATGTTTATGGGCAGTTACAACGGCTCGCCTGCGGCTCGCCATTGTAACTGCCCATAAACATCGGCCGCTCATGTTTTAACTATACTACTTAGATATTATCTTTATTTTTAATAACATTTATGTTAAATTTTAAGACATTGACGAGTGTACTTCCAATCCCTGCACAGACAAAAATGCCGAGTGTAAAAATGGTTTATATTGATTCATACACTTGATTATGTAAGAATAGGTTTATTAGTAATAGTATTTCCCGCAAAGATAACTTGCATCTCCTAGTTTATAATTATTATAAAAATATAAACTGCTGATCCCCGAAAAATTGGATATGACATGATCTTTCATAGAACTTTCACAAACACTCTAAATATTATCCTTATATTTTTAATAAATTATTGTTAATTGTTTTAGACATTAACGAGTGTACAGGTAGTTCCAATCCCTGCTATAGAAATGCTGTGTGTTTAAATGGCATTGGTTCATATACTTGCCAGTGTAAGAATGGGTTTACTGGTAATGGTATTTCCTGCGCAGGTAACTCAAATACACGTACTCCTAGTATATAATTACAATAACAATGCAAACTGCTATATTCTCCGAGAAATTGGATATGATATTATGAAGGAACTTTCAGAAAACATTTGGATATTATCCTTATTTTTAATAAAATTCATATTGATAAATTTTAAGACATTGACGAGTGTACTTCCAATCCCTGCACTGACAAAAATACCGAGTGTAAAAATGGTATATATTTATTAAAAATGGTATTTCCCGCAAAGGTAACTTAAATCTCCTAGTCGATAATTATTATAAAAATATAAACTGCTGTTCCCCCAAAAAATTGGATATGACATGATCTTTCATAGAACTTTCACAAACATTTTAAATATTATCCTTATATTTTCAATAAAATTCTTATTAATCGTTTTAGACATTAACGAGTGTAGCTCCAATCCCTGCCATAAAAATGCTGTGTGTTTAAATGCTATTGGTTCATATACTTGCCAGTGTAAGAATGGATTTACTGGTAATGGTATATCCTGCACAGGTAAATTAAATACTACTTGTCTATAATTACAATAAAAATGTAAAATGCTATATTCTCAGGGAAATTGGATATGATATTATGAAGGAACTTTCAGAAAACATTTAGATATTATCCTTATTTTTAATAAAATTCATGATAAATTTTAAGACATTAACGAGTGTACTTCCCATCCCTGCACTGACAAAAATGCTGAGTGTAAAAATGGTATATATTTTTAATAATGTTATTTCCCGCAAAGGTAACTTAAATCTCCCAGTCGATAATTATTATAAAAATATAAACTGCTGTTCCCCCCAAAATTGGATATGACATGATCTTTCATAGAACTTTCACAAACATTTTAAATATTATCCTTAAATTTTTAATAAAATTCTTGTTAATCGTTTTAGACATTAAGGTGGTCTTGTACAAAATCTTTCCAAAAAATCAAATTTTCAAAACTACCAAATTATACATTATTAATCATTGCTTTTTATTTTACTGATGTTAATTTTTTTATTCGTGGAGTGAAAAGGCGATAAATATGGCAAAGAGTGGCTTTCAGATCATGAGGGGACACAATGGAAAACAATGAAAACAATAGAGCGGAATACAATAGAATACAATAGACAATACAAAGTTATTCAAAACTTTAAACTCGAATTTCTCAAACCGTTATTTTACTAGACATGGGACGCTATGCTATACATTCAATATTAGTCGTATGACATCAAATTTTCAGAATTTGATCATTGTAAATAGATCTCAAACTTAAACCTCAAAAATTTAAACATATGTTTTAGAAAATTCCTTTTTATCGATTGTGTTTATCCGAATTTTGGCATTGTTACAAACAAATTATATTTCTGAGATAAATATATATAAATTTATAATTTTTTGAGGTTTATATGTTGGATATATCTATCAGCTTTAGATCAAACCTAAATTTATATTTTTCTAGTCTTTACTTCTCTTTCTATTCTGCCCCGAACAAGTGCCCTTTATTACTCTGTTGGGGGTCGTTTCTAGGTTACCATGGTAACAGCACATATGAAATTGACTCATTTACTATCAACATATGGTATCCTATTATTTCCATTCAAAATATGTTTGAAAATATAAACATTAAAGAATCTTATTATTTTTGTACAAGACCACCTTAACGAGTGTAGTTCCAATCCCTGTCATAAAAATGCTGAGTGTATAAATGGTATTGGTTCATATACTTGCAAGTGTAAGAATGGATTTACTGGTAATGGTATTTCCTGCAAAGGTAACATAAATCTCGTAGTCTATAATTACTTCCTCCGAGAAATTGGATATGATATTACGAAGGGGAAATAAAAATTCCGAGTGTAAAGATTATATTGGTGCAGTGGCGTAGCAATAGGAATTTTGAGAGCGCGCAAATAACCATTCAGTTACCTCATGAGATGACAGAGCGAAGGCTACGTTGTGTACTAGTTCGTATGTACGATAATTTACTATATTGGAATAACCAAGCTGCAAGTCATATCATATATTCTGATAAAGATATAGACAAATCGAGATACTGCAGTATGCCATATTTCGCATGTACAAACTAGTGCACAACGTAGCCTTAGCTCTGCCATCTGCATGAGTTCTGGTAGCTCAATGGTTAGGGCGTCTAACCGGAAATCATAAAGGTTGCAGGTTCGATTCCTGCCTGGGGCTCAGAAGACATTTTCTGAGTTTGTGTTAAAATTTGACAAACAATTTCTTTATTGAAATAACCAAGTTCCAAGTCACATTTAATATATTTACCATTGCCAATTACGTAATATGCATTTTTATACGCGTTTTCTTATTTTATGGTTTAATCGTTTATTTTTATTTATCTGTTTGTTGACTTTATTTGCACACTGCAATTTTCACCGAATAGAATATTTACAATAACATAGAGGATCACGGAGCGGTGATCTTCCAATATGTTCTGCCCTACCTACTATAACTAATATTTGTCAACATTACACATATTTAAAACAGTAGAGAATACAATAACTGTTTTTATTCTTTGTTGACCTACTTGGATTTGACATTGGTGTACAAATTAAGATACAATTTACAGTTAATTGTTTTTTTGAAATCGTTAAATTATGATGATTGAACTATCATCATGTATGTAACAGACCATCAAATTATTGAAAATATTTCTTGTTTTGTAAAAAAACCCATCCTGATGAAGACCAAAAGGTTGAAAGGGTCGAGGGTTATTCCCGATATAAAAAAAACACGAACCTCCAATATCCTTTCTTCTACGCTTCAATTATTTTCTTCTCATGCAACACAAACCGTGCTCATTATTTGCAGTCAATGAGCCACCATATTGCATAATAGATCGCCACTTATCGTATTCAATCAGTTTTTCTTTTTGTTCCCACTGTGTTATTCATGTTTACTACACAACAACCATGTTGGTAATACAACGCCAGTGGAGGTCGAATTACCCATCTTTTATACAAAATTCAACACGCTATGCTGTTACCCACGACCCCTCCCCCGTCAAGATTATGGGATCGAGCCATAACTATATATAAACCATACTCTTAAGATTAAACATTTGATTTTATAATATTTGCTACTAAACTACAAATCGAATATTTATAGGCATTCGAAATTGTGCAGAGTTGCGCAAAATGGGAAAAACCAAAACTGGTGTCTATTCAATTAGTCCTGATGAACGTCAAAGTTTTAAAGTCAAATGTGATATGAAAACAGACGGGGGAGGATGGACAATGATTCAGAGAAGACTCGATGGAAGTGTGAGTTTCTATCGTGATTGGAATAGCTATAAATATGGCTTTGGAGTTGTATCTGGTGAATTTTGGCTGGGATTTGACAAAATCATTCGACTCATTGGAAATAATGCCCATGAATTAAGAGTCGGCATGCATGATTTTAAATCCAAATATCAATATGCCAAGTACTCGAATTTCAAAGTCCTAAGCGAAAGTAAAAAGTACGCGTTAACTGCGAAAGGATATAAAGGTGAGAGTAACATTAATTATAACATTGATTTAATATGACGTCGCTTTAAAGTGGTCTTAGACAAAAATAATAAGATTGTTAATGTTTGTATTTTAAAATATATTTTGGATGGAAATGATAGGATATCATATGCTGATACTGAACGAGTCAATTTCATACGTGCCATGGTAACCTAGAAAGGACCCCTAACAAAGTAATAAAGGGCACTTGTTCGGTGCAGAATAGCAAGAAAAGTAAAGACTAGAAAAATATAAAATTAGGTTTAATGTAAAGCTAATGGATATATCCAACATGGAAACCTGAAAAAAATTATAAATTTATCTCAAAAATTTAATTTGTTTGTAACAATGCCAAAATTCGGATAAACACAGTCGAGAAAACGGAATTTTCTAAAACATATATTTACCATGTACTTAAGTTTTGAGGTTTAAGTTTGAGATCTATTTACAATGATCAAATTCTGAAAATTTGATGTCTATGCGACTAATATTGAATGTAGCATAGCGTCCCATGTCTAGTAAAATAACGGTTTGATAAATTCGTGTTTAAAGTTTTGAAAAAACTTTGTATTGTCTATTGTATTCTATTGTATTCCGCTCTATTGTTTTTATTGTTTTCCATTGTGTCGCCTCATTAGCTGAAAACCACTCTTTATTTATATTTATCCCCTTTTCACTGCACAATTACAAAATTTAACATCAGGAAACGAAAAAGCAATGACTAATAATGTATAATTTGGTAGTTTTGAAAATTTGATTTAGACCACCTTAATAGATCGTGCGTATGCATGGCATTTCAAACGACCAAACAGAAACGTTCAAAAATTTTGGTTTCCGTAATTAAGGGTGTTCGGCCGTATTGCAGACCTTATATCCGTTGCTAAGGAAGCTTAGAATTAACAAATTTGCTATACAATTTAATAGATTTAAGAATCCATCAAGACAGTCTGTTTGTGGTATATGTGGGCAAAACTCTTTCATTTCGTTAATGTCACGACGTAATCATGACATCACCGAAAACTGAAAATGCCTATAATCTGCGAAGGTTTTTAAACAAAATTGATTTTTCACATTCTGTTAGAAATTGAAAAAGTACCTATGGATTTAATAATATTTTTTTAAAAAGTAGCCGGGATATCGAATTTTTAAGGTGAATAAACACAATAAAATATTTGTTGATAAATTTAATTCATACGTACATTTTTGTAGGAAGTAATTTAGGTTTACATGACACTAACAAATGTAGCATAATGACAAAAACGATGAAAATTAAAGTTTTGTGTTTGTCGAAGACGTCATTGCGACGTCATCAAATTACATCAACATACGAAAGAAGTTTGCATACATATTATACACATAAATATCTTGGTTATACCTTGAATTTCTTGTCCACTCACGAAGGGCCCTAAATGACTTATCCTTAGAAATTCAATATAACTGAACACTTGGATGTTGTGTGACTCTCGAAAAGCTAAAAACACTCGCGTATGGCAGGTATTTTTACGTTTTTCTCAAGTCTCACAACGCGCGTGTTTATATCAAAGCATATAAACTTCTAAAATTAATTAATAATTCATGAGGAAAACACAAATGAAAATCATAACCGAGACGTTATTTGTAGATGTGCGAATAAACGTCCATGAATTAAGCCATCTTTTCCCTCAAATTTCTTTTAAAATACTGGTTAGTTTGAAAAGCTATATCATACGCTCGAAAGACGTTTATTATCTGATTTGAAAACACCTCGAAGTTGTTTAAAAAACTTTTCTATCGCCTCGTTTTTCAACACACTTCTCGGTGTTTCATGCAATCAGATAATAAACGCCTTCTCGTATTATGGATGTAAATATCATATACGGGAAGGTCTGGTTATTATCTGATTTCCAAACACCGAGGCGTGTGTTGAAAAACGAGGCCGCAGGCCGAGTTTTTTAACATACTTCGAGGTGTTTGGAAATCAGATAATAAACGGCTTTCGCCGGAGTGTATGATATATCATCTCAAACAAATCAGTACTTTACGAGAAAATGGAGGTGAAATTGTTGTCGAAATTTTCTGATAATTAATATCACATTTACAAACGTCAACAGTTTGTGTCTTCCTCATGAATTATTAATGAGTTTAAGATATACATACTTTATTTTTCGCCACCTACTTATACTGTCAAGTTTTGTGATTGGTTGATTAAAACAATAAAACAATAGAATCAACGACAATGAAACCAATGTCCTAACCCTCCACTATTGTTCCATGTGGCTAATCACAAAACCTGTTCATTTTATGTACGTATTACACCGACATAAAGACATTATATATTTCTTTATAACAACACGTGATTACATAGTGATAATATCTGTCCTCTCATGAATTTCTATCCACACTATGACTCATGTTTCAGGTAATGCTGGTAATGCTCTTACTTTTAATAATGGAATGAAGTTTTCTACCAAGGATAGAGATAACGATGCTTCGAAATCACAATCATGTGCTCAAAAACAACAGGGTGCTTGGTGGTACAAACAATGTCAGAGGACAAACTTAAATGGTCGTTACGATCGTAAAAATTCCGTTTCTGGTGTTTTTTGGTTTGGCAAGCGGAAAGGGAAATTTAAATCCTTGAAGGGAACAACGATGCAAATTCGCCCTAAGAATTGACATTAATACCTCGTATTTACCTAAGTGACCTTGATCGCATTACGCACCGATGTTCATGTAATTAGATTAGCTGTATCTTTGTTTCGAATTTTTAGAGTTATTTAACATTTTACTATGTAATGTAGCCGATGATGATCTTTATATGATTTTATAGATGTATTTAGTATAAATGTGTATATAGCTGCACCTGGGTTGATACAAGATAGTACTTGTACCAGCTGATCCATTTTTTGCAGGGTAAATAAAGTTTTTATTATTATTATTATTATTTAGGATACTTTCCTTATTATTTGATATTTTGATATCCTCGATATTTTTTCATCTCCTTTTTCGCCTCTCCCCACTTTGTAAAACGCTACGCGGCCCTCAACACACACGATTACATTGGAAAAACCGTTCTGTCGCTCGTAAATTTCTCTTTTTGACCGAAAAGTCTGGGACAAGGCTAAAAGGGATGATTCAAAAGGACCTTCCAATTTTCAAGAACTACAGTCTAACCCTAACCCTAATATTGATCCTAATCCTAAGCCGAACCCTAATCCTGATCCTAACCCGAATCTTGATCCCAATCCTAACCCTAATCGTAACCCTAATATTGATCCTAATCCTAAGCCGAACCCTAATCTTGATCCTCATCCTAAGCCGAACCCTAACCTTGATTCTAATCCTAAACCGAACCCTAACCGCAGCAAACCCTCACCTAACAAAAAATATAGACCCAACAGAAAGGTGCTTTTGAGTCATCCCTTTTAGCAATTTCCAAAACATTTACAACCTCGTATCCAGGGCATTTCACGGTACTCTACAGACTTCCACGGTGAGAGACATGCGGAAATTACCATGGAATGGGGTGATCGATTCTATAATATTTTATTATATTCTATAATATATCAATTAATTCAGCTGGAGTATAATTTATTTAACTAAATCTGGATGTTAAGACTTTTCCTCGAATTCAAATTTTACCGCATATTAGAAATATAAGGGCTTTGGTTAATAATCAAGAACTGCATTCGATATATACTTGTTCATATATTTATATGAGATAATCATGCATATGTGATGAAAGTAAACAAAGGCAAGAGACGACATAAATTATCATATGTTAATATACACACTGCTGTAGTGAATCTGGGAGAGCTTGGAGTAGACAGACGATACATGGACGAGCGTCAAGCTCGTATTCTCAGAAAAATGATTCTGAGTCCGGACAGGCAGAAATTCAAAACAGACAGAAATTCTGGGTATTAAGTGACCGCCCGATTCCAGGAACATTTTCCCCGACCTTTCACCGTCGAGGCAAAATACCTTGGGTACGAGATTGACTCTGTTAGGTTTCAGGTGATTCTCTTGCCAATGAAAAAGGTATAGGAAGTTTTCAACTAAGGTGCTCATAGTTTCAAAGGTCCAACCTAAAAATTGGCGTTTCATAATCATTCTAGCTATACTGATCGTGTTAATTGGTTTGACTGGAAATGAGATTTTTACTCCTTGAAGAAAACCGAGATGAAAATTCGACCTTAATATAGGGGGCGGAGTGTTTTTCGAAAATGGTTGCGAGGGATTGAGATGAGAACAAATCAGGGACATATATAATACGTAAATTCCTTTAGAATTGTTGCTCTATATAAGCAAAAAAATACGCGTTGTAAAAATAGATTCAGGAGAACTCAACCGCAAATTGTAAATAATTCACAAATGCCGTTATACTAAGTATTCAGTCATCCAAAGACATTATTATAAGAATATTATAAGTATTATTATAAGCATAAATAAATGCTGTAAAGATAGATTTGGGAAAGACGTTAGTGTACTGTATCATGAAATTGTATAACGCAACTGTAAATTGCAAGTAATTAATAAATGCACAATTACAAGATACCGTTATACCAAGTATTTAGTCACCAAAGACATTATTAAGGATTGTAGCCCTATAATCATAAATACGTGTTTTAAAATAGATTTATAATAGATGTTAGAGTGTTGTGAATGTAGAACTAAACTGTAGATTGTAAACAATTCATAAATGCACAATTACAAGGTACCGTTATACCAAGTATTTAGTCAGCAAAGACGTTGTTATTGATTGTTGCCCTGTTACCAAGTATTTAGTAACCAAAGACATTGTTATGGATTGTTTCCCTATATATGAAAACACAGCCGGGGGTAGGGTTAGAAAACTCGTTAGGCGGGGGGTTAGACGTCATTACCTTGGGGGTCTTTTACAATCCAATTAGCTAATTTGCGCCTCCTTATAAGGAACTTACTAGATACCCCTATCAATAAATAATAATTTTGCTCCGAAAACTTTTTTCAGTAAATAGGTGCTGAACGTATATGATATTCAACAATTTAGGAAGAAAAAGAAAAGAAACAACTCAACATTTGAAAAAAGAAGAAAAATCGGGAAAAAGTCACAGCCAGTTAAGGCTCGAACCCAGGTGTCTTGGTTTCACGGTGGAACGCTCTACCACACCCACATATCAACATTTCACACTTTACATTTCGGTTTATAAAGGTTGAGCTAATCAGTCTTGTTTACCTTGCCGTTTGCCCTGAAGATCGGAAACTTCGACTTGTTTCCACGTTCGGACGTCAAAAGCGTGATATTTGTTCTTGCTATTTACAACGTTAAAAATAGTCCGCAATGCGTACATATGTCTGCTGATGTCGATACAGGTATGATATCATAGCTGTATCACACTGTTGTCGCCAACAGACTGTTCAGAACTGACGGTATCAGATTGGAACAGTCTGTTGGGTTGTCAGGGCTGTATCAGTCTGATGTAACATAATTTTTTTTGCGAAATTGTGATGTACACTGATGATGTAACAGCGCTGATGGCAGATGATAAGGCATCAGTGCTGATACTGACTGTGACCATCATAGCTGTTACAGGGGTCGCTACATTATCCTGAACAGACCTGATATCAGTGCTGTTGAATGCTGTAACAGAACATGCGTTTGTCCGTGTGTAATAGATGCAATATGAGCGTCTGATCTGTATGGGATTTACAAGGTGAGCCAAAGGCGAGCCGTTGTCAATCCCATATAGATCGACCGCGAATATTGTTCCCTCGAAGGCCTGAGGGCGAGGGTGCTAATATCGACCGGCAAAGTAGAATCGAGTTTATTTATATATTTACATGCATCAACGGCCGTCGAGTGCGCGGCATCGGAGTATTTGTGCCTGGTAAATGTCTGTGATATTTGAATTAAAATTTAAATTGAAAACCGTCACATGATTGCGAATGCAGAAATTGAAAGGTTTTTTTTAAAAAAGTGAGTTTGAAAACGATTTATTGCTATGGATGAACAACAAGCAAAACAAAAAGAGGAGCGGAAGAGGAAGGCGGCAAGAGCAAAACCGAGTTCAAACCGAGGAGCATATGGTCGAAAGACTACGGAAAAAAGGAGAGCGACAGCGACAAAATATATATTTACTACAATACCAGACCATCAAAACAAGCCATATTCCGCACAAAATCAGCGGACGCAGTAGTTTGTTTTGAAAATACACTGATTCCATGCCGAAACTGTGGAATATTGTGTTGACGGACATGCAAGTTTTAGTTTGAAATATTCATCTATGCCTATGGATACTTTGCTCGGACACGAATATAGGTAAATAAATTAGTATGCTCAAATAAAGCTTAATAATAGTACACTGTGAGTCTGTGTTGAGCGAAGGCCCTTTTATTTTAACTTTTAAGTGTCAATATATTTGTAAGACAGGAGATATAAACAAGGCGTACGTTCCCAACCCGCCATTTCCGGTCGAGTTCGATAAACATTAATATGACTTTTCAGCATAGTTTTTTGGTTAGGGTTAGTAATTTGGTTATGTTTAGTATTTTGGTGATATTAGCATTAGCATTTCGTTAAATTCTATGACTATCACCTTACTGCTACCGTACGAATAGCCACTGCCTTCACTACTTTTATTGTCTTGAGACTTGAGTGACGAAGGGCTTTCGCTCGAAACGTCGAATGTCAGACCTATTACACACTATTTTGGCAGTGCACCAATCTTTAAGAGATCTGTATTTCTGCACTGCCTATAGTGCCTACAATGTACAGTACGCTGAACAACATTTTATAGTACTCTTCAATAAAACAACAACCATGTGTCCATGTTATGTTATTGCTAATTGTACAGTTGTAATGTATTGCGATTGTTCAGAAATCTTTAGACAGATTTTGAAATACTGTACTATTTAGCATTGGAAAGCCCTTGAAGAACCACAGTTGTGGTAGTGTAAATTTGAAGTAGAAAAATTTGTTAAAAATGAAGTAGAAAAATTTGAAAGTGCATACTATACCATATATGTGTTTATACAACCTGAGCCTGGCCTACAATTTTGTAGAAAAAACAAGCATTACTGATATTCGGAGAGCTGAGATTAGACAGACAATACATGGATGATTGTCGAGCTCATATCATCAAACAAATTGAGTCCTGGACAGCAATCAAACCTGTAACTTTCGTATTGCTGGTGAAGGTTACAATGATGTACTATTTTGATTGATATAATGAGTTGCCTATGTGGGCCTGTGGCAGTCATATATTAGTAATGCCTGGATGTGTTTGTCGGTTAATATATACACTGCTGTCGTGCATGTTGGAGAACTTGGAGTAGACAGACAATACATGAATGATTGTCATTAATCCTCATAAAATTATTCTGAGTTCCGAACAAGAATCGAACCTGTGACCTTCTGATTGCTGCTCAGAGATGCTATAAGTAACCATTGACGAATGAGACTCAGATGGAAAGTGAATGGAATAGACGACTGGTTTTCAGGTTAAATCATGTGCTTTATACGGTAATATTACAGAATAACAAATTTTAATACACACTTTGAATGGCAGATTTTATAATTTAATTTTAATTATTCATTACCGGCCTTGTTCACTTGATCGGTCGTGATAATTAGTCTATATAGAGAGTACTGGTAGTAAGGATGTAAAAAACTACAGACTATTGCTGTGTTTATGCTGTAAATCTATAGGACTAACCTGGCCGGCTGCCACCTGGGCCTGTCTTACAGAACATGCACAAATCCGTAGAACATGTTGTTTAATCGAGTGAAATGCCAAATATTACTTATATATAAATATATATATATATATATAATCTTTACAAAAACTGCATAATTCTATTTGCGAGGAAATCATTAATGCAACTAACTTCGTCCCCAGGGCCTTCGCGGTGCGAGGCGATGCCGCGAAGGCCCTTGGGACGAGGGAAATGGACATTTCCCAGAGTTCCCAGCGAGTTAGGTGTTAAACAGTTGCGCCATATTTGAATTCTCTCGTGTCGTCGAAGCTACTCCGTTGTGTCTTGGATTCTTTATTTGGTAAATTGTTGTGTGTTACCATTTCTAAAGAAATGTCTAATCATCAATTATTTGTCGGTCTTGGCTGTGATGAAATTGAATTTTAGCAAAGTTCGAAAGGTAAGTCTGATCTACTTATAACTATATAAACTAGCTAATACTAAACGTATCTGAAAGTTCGAAGCAGCTATAAAATACGAAATCAAATAGTATACCAGAGGTTATCTTAATATATTTAGTGTCATTTAATAGTATTAATGTCATTAAAATATAGATTCCCGTAAATGGCATTTCCTGCATTCTGAGCGGTGGTTTTTCAGCTTAGAAGTTTATAAAATTTCATATTTTGGACCGTTTCGCTTTATATCAGAGCGCATCAGCATGTCTAGGAACTATATACAAAGCAAAATCAGGCGTCGCACGCAGGCTAGCCCGCCCTCATCCTCCCCAATGCATAACGCCTGACACTGGCATTTATCCGTGAAACTCCGTGATATTAATCATTATGAAACGTTGTTTTAGTTTTTGTCCGATTTAAATAAATTCTATATTGAAATGATCACTTGAATCTGGCGAATCGAACGCTGTACGTTTCGTCTACTTAAAATGTGAATATCAGATGTTATATGAGAAAATGCGTAAGCAAGTAAAGTACCCAGGGTTGGGATTTGACTTTTACCTTCTTCTAATATTCACAAATGCCCCACATCCTGGGGATACTTTATGGCTCCAATGTCGTAAAATGCCCCCTATACATGGGGCCTTCAGCTAAAAAAATTTAAGAGTTTTTAATTTCAATTTCAGGCTGATTACATTTGAAATATAGACTGCTAACTATTCTCGAGACGTATAGTTTGCAAAGTACTGTAAACAAATATAAGACCAATCTCGTTCCCAGGTCACTGGCAACAAAATGTACATGCAGCCTAGTCCCTATGCCTGTCAATGTTAAAAAGCTTTGTCTTTGACGATGATGCAAAAATGTAGACGCTAGATAAAACGCTACTTGAGACGAATAACCGCTGAAATATCAACAACAGGCTCATTACTAATCCCTACCCAATGCCCGTACCCTGGGGACAAATACATTTTAATTAAAACCTTCAAATCCCCTACCCCCTATGGGATGTTCACTGCTCTAAATCCCCTACCAATCCCTATTAACCCCCACCCGGCCCGTGGTGGGGGGTCGGGGTTTACATTGACTCATGCATTAGTGTTGGCAGACTTTCCTCAGTTTCATGTTCTGTTCAGTGCACTACCCACAAACTGCACTAAAAAATAAGCAGTTTGAAAATCTGTTCAAATTGGCAAATTAATTATTTACTTATTTTTAAGTAATAACTGAGCACTGCACTATTAAAGCCTCAAACAGTAAGCGGGCGAGGGATTGTTGCGTACACCTATTTATAGTATTGTACTTAAAGTAGTATTTCTAGTATCGTTGTAAACATTCTATACATCACCTTAAACCACATCACCTTCCCACCACATATCGAGTCATTCCTGTCGTTTGATGCGTATCAGGGCCATTAAATCCATGTCCAGTAATTTACAACATACTGATCACATCTTGGGATGTAAATCTTCCCCATCGCAGTTCTGTCCACCTATTTTGTTTACAGTTATCTTTCAACAAATTCGCATGCTAAATTCTAGACTCTATGTTAAGGCGTCTAAATTAGCCAAACTGCTGGGTCATTCCTGAGACCAAGACGATTTCTTGGAGTTGAATTCTTCAAAAATATCCTTGTGATCGTTATTGAAAATGGGTTATCATAAAAATTCGATGGGCCAGGGGCTGGGAACAAACTTGAGACCTTTCGCAAGAACAGACTTCTCGGGGTCAGATAATGGAAAATCGGGGGAATAGTGAAAATTAGACGTTGACTTCGTTAGCATCCGAAGACGATTTTTCCTCCCTTTATCTTTTCGTGAGACAATTCCGCCATAATATCATAAAACATGCGAACAAAGGTGGCGCTATTGTTGTCTGGAGAACCGACTTGTATATATCGACAAGAGGCTCTTCGCCAACTCAGTTATACGGCCATCTTTACTAAATTGAATTCCGATCCCATTCTGTCTGTCATACACGAACTATTATGCTCCGCAGCGAGAGTCAGCTCTACATGAAGTAAAGATATGTCTCTCGGTAGAGATCAATACACTTGATTCCCAGTGGTCTCCTTGCCAACAACATTACTGACACAGTGGTGTATAGTTTCCTCAAAGGCATATATGTGCAAAGTTTCAACACTTTCTATCTGTTATTTGCAGCGATAAGCATCATTTCATGGATTTTACTTAGTCTATCATGAGGACATGACGTCATAGATATCTAATTTACATGTTTCAAAAAACTTGAATATCTTTGGAACGAGATGAGGTATCGAGAAACCCCGAAAGCCATTCTGTCTCATTTTGAAATTAATTTTAGATAAAATCACAATTGGATAGACGATATTTTCATCGGAGAACCACTTTAAAAGCTCGAGTAGCAAACAATATATAGTAGCAATATATAGTAGCAAACAATACGCACCAACTTCAGGTATTACAAGGTAAAGTGGTAAAAGAGATTCTGGATAAACCTTATAGTTCTTCAACTACCGACGCCCTCCACTACCTTAATTGGAAATCCTTAATAAATAGAAGTAAACAGCATCGTTCTACTTTTATATATAATTGTATCAATAACAATATTGATTATGATTTCAATCTGACATCAAATAGTTATTTTCATAATTACAACACTAGAAATCGTAACAATCTTAGAAAACCCAGTGCTAAACGCCTATGGGGCCATCAGACAGTTGTTGCGAGTGCTATTGAAGACTGGAATGATTTAGACTTAACATCGCGAATGGCTAGTGTGATTGAATTTAAGCGTGCCATATTTATATTTAATTTAAATTTAGTATTGTTCATGATGCTATATTTTTGTAACCTTCCTTACTTTATATTTCTTTATTATTTTTGTAATAGTGTAGTAGCTTTTGTAATAGTGTAATACCTTTTCTGCAGGACCCTGATGAAAACCACTGAAATGTGATTCAGGCATTCCTCAATAAAGATCATCATTATTATTAATATTGAAATAACCAAGCTGCAAGTCACATTTAATATACTTATTTAGGTTAGTTTAATTATTAACTTCTAATTTCGTTTGATAACAATTGGTTTTCTATATTTGCGATTGTTCAAGTTTAGTATATTTACCTTTTTGTCCTGCAGGTATCGTTCAGATGTTGGCCAGACTTGACGAAATATACAGTATGTTCTAAGGATTTATGGTGAAGGAAAATTTCGAGTGTTGGAATATATACATTTTAAGACCAAACCGGGACCAGTTGCAAAATGTGCGACATCCAGGCCATCTGGCTGCAATTTAACCTGAGGAAAGATTTTCGTGATAAAACTCAGTCCGCGACCCTGCGTTGCAGGACCACTGATCGAGCTAAGCAGGCCGTTATCGAGAGCCTAGTCACGAGTTTTGTATATATAGTGGTGGTAATGATGGGAAGATATAGTTCAATGCTTTTGAATCTCCATTTATTCCTTAATGCTGTAACGATGTTAGCGTATGCGAGCAATAACGTCCCTTTACAACACGATTAAGTCGATTTTCTTTGTTCTTTTGAGGGTCAGTTTATCCAGCGAAGAAACCTGTCAAGCTGGTGGTGGATTTCGATTGTACAGGGGGAAATTCAGGTTAATATGTACTGATTACCTGATTTACATTGGTCGCCCGGACTGTATATAAAATACTAGTTAGTATATTGATGTAACAAGCGAGACCAAAACATCATAACAAATCACACTGCACAATTACATACATATAATAATACAAATCAAATATCGGCTAAAAAGGTTAGTGCAGTACTGCCGAAATAGGGTTAAGTTGTCGAAGGCCCTTCGCTCGAAACGTTAGACAACATAAACAATATTTCGGCAGCACACTATCCTTTTTAGATATTTGATTTGTATTCTTCTAGATATGTTTCTACACTGCCTACGCAGCACAACACGTTTTATCACTCATTTGGATATAATAATACAGTTTGCTTTTATCAACTGCAATTATATCCACAGCAAATTATTACTAACACAACATTTAAAGCACAAAACTTATTATCCTGCGGAAATTAACTAAACCTGTTAACATGTAGGATACAATTTTGAAATACCATGTTTGAAACACGAGCAGAAGTTGTCCAAACTTCTTCTGGATCTTCCAATTCTTCCTTCTTCGACTGACATAACCTTTGTTAACTCGGCTCATTGTTTGTAACTTCCGCATTCTCATTTGGCGGTAATGGTTCTAACAACTCTAGAAAATTTGCATCTAAGTTTGGAATATCCTGCGAATAACTATCTTGTGTTATCCATATCTCGTTATACTGTCCCCATCGCCCATCTCCTCACAACACAGTGAAAAAGCTAATCTTATACTCTGTGTCAAGAAGAAGTAATTAACTCCAGAACAGATTATTATTTGCATATACTTAACAAACACGGCCTAATTTCTATCAAATAAAATGCAAATAATGATAATTTGTGCTTTAAAAAACCTCCTTATGGGAATTCTAAAACCATTTCAATCGTGTCGACTTCTCGAACGTCGGCTTTCAGACAGATACAACCCACGAGGCATTCTCCCCCTCGGGTTGTATCTGGCTAAAATCCTCCGAAATCATTGACAATTTTAAGGTTGATGATAGAAAAACACTGAAATTAAAGACGAACCGATGGAAAATGTCAGTTGCCTAAAATTCCAGACAGTTTGTAGGGTTTCCCAAAGTCCTTTCCTGTATTTTCCCCCGTTGCCTTTCCGCTGGGAAGGACTTTTCCCACTTGCAACACGTCAAATCTACCGGTGGATGTTTGGACCGGGGTGTAACTGGAGGTGTGTCATTAATCTAGCCAATGACAAGTTCATTAATGTGACGCATGACATAGACCTCTTTCATAATGGCGGACAGTCTAAATATTATTTTATATGCATGCAAATTAGCCTTTCTGGCCTCGTTACAAAGCAAAGATTCTTGTTACAAAGCACAGACACAAGACCGAGGTCAGAAAGTCTAATTTAAATGAATATAAAAGAATATTTAATTTGGTGCCGTAGAAATTATTGAAGGATCCTGATGCTAATGAAAAAAGGCATTCTAACCGTACCTGATATTAAATCAACAAGGTTCGAAACTTGTCAATACATTCGTCACTTATTAAGCCCGTCCTGTAGTTAATTTTCGTTCCAGAATTTCTAATCTGCAGATTAGTCTCGACTTCACTCAAGACTTCGTTGCTCGTTGTGGCGATACAAGACAAGAACAAGAGGCAAGACAAGAGTGGTGGACTTGTGGCAAGTCTAGACAGTTTCAAATGAAAAGGACGAGTTTCGATTTTGAATATTTACAATTTTAAAAATGAACAATGACAATGTTTCAACTACTTGTCAGGCAGACATTATATTTAGGAAAAAAAATTAAGATTAAAAGGAAAAATTATCTAAATTTATCTCTTGCAGTCTTTAAGAAGTTTAAGATAAATTTTTTAAATATAACCCAATGCATTGCACTATTCTATACGGTTGAACAGTTTTTCCTACACCAGCTGTTGAATAAAATGTCAGGTAGCTTCCGTACGGTGGCTAAAGAAATTCTTAAATTTAAATATTTGTAAATTTGTTATTTTAATTTGAGTAATAAAGTAGTTTAGAATTAACATTCGATTTGTTTTAGTTACAATACAATGCAAGCTAATTTAGTATTTTGAATAATTTAAGGTACAAACTTACTTAAATAACACGATGAATCCTAAACAGATCAGTTATGGATATGCCGAATATATATTTTCAATAACGATAAGGATATTTTTGAAGATCTCAACTCCAAGAAATCCTCTTGGTCTATATCCGAAGACGGTTTTCCTCATTTGATCTTTCCGTCAGACAATTCCGCCATAACGTTGATAAATTGCATCCTCCACGCAGAAAATAAGTTCATAATCTTAAAGGGATACTACAGCAAAAATACAAATGAAGTTCATATGAAAGATATTACTGACTTTAGTTTATTTACAAAGTTTTAGCATTTCTATCGATTTAGTAAAGAAGCCTGTCGATAAAGAATCATTCAATGATCTGGGCCTCGGAACGAGGTTGTCAATGACGTCATAGTTTCAAAATAAATATGGCGTCCAAATCCTCAAATATTCAACTACAACTAGCCATATCTTCTCAACTAAATTGATAGGAATGCTAAAACTTTGTAAATAAACTAAAGTCAGTAAGATCTTTCATATTAACTTCATTTGTATTTTGGCTGCAGTATTCCTTTAACATGCAGAGCTTTTAGCCTTAAAATCATTGCGATGCCGGAATGACGTTGTCATAATGTGGCTCTGTTGTCATGTGGCTATTGTTGTTCTATGGTTGTTTATACAATAACCTGTTTACTACGCGCATTCTCATTGGTTGTTGGCCATGATCTATTAAAGGACAGATGCACGGATCACGTCAGCTCACGCCATATCACGTCAGCCAAATGCTTTTATCTTTTTTCATGCTCCAGAAATTACCAAAGAACTAATAAGCCTTTTGAACGGTTTGCTTTAAATGTTTATTGTATAAAACAAATAGATTCCATTTTTCCGTTGTCTGTTCAGTTACACATGCAGGACGTCAGAACGTGGTAAGAAGAACATCAGTGACCCTCGTGGGCCACTTTTTTGTTCTTACCACGTTCTGACGTCATCTGTGCGTCTATAACTGAACAGACAACGGCAAAATGGAATCTATTTGTTAACTGGAGAGCACACTTCTAAATTGAATTCCGATCCCACTCTATCTCTCATGCACGAGCTATGATGCTCCGCTGCGCGCGAGAGAGAGAGACCTGAGATTGGGGAAAAGAACGCTGTTGAAACTGTTTGATCGTGTGTCTCATGCAATAGCTCAGTGATCAGAGCGCTGGTACGTTAAGCCCGAGATCTTGGGTTCGATTCCCGGTTAGGGCAGCCAGAATTTTCAATTATTATTATTATTATTATTACTAAAAGGTTCAAAAGACATTCTGGAGCCAGGTAATTGTTACCATATGCTTATTTCCAAGCCAAATACGGTCATAATAAGATGTATAGACGACGCTGGAAAGCAACTATAGAACACGAATGAATAACAACAAAGACAGCTGAATATTTCGAGTCGAAGCAACTAGCAACACTGGCGACTGCGACTAAAGATGGAGGAACCTGACCCTATTTATTCTGTTGTAAAAGACACGGGAGAGGAAGTAATTTCACCCTTACCACCGCCACTTCCAAAGCGAGAACATATTCCAGCGTCATTTGTGGAGGTTAATCCTCCCAGAAGAATGCCTGCTCCTCAATCGCTAACTATTATCACCAACAGCTGCAAACGATGTAGTCCAAACCGCTCTACATCAAGAAAAGCAATCTTACTAATCATAGCAGTCAGTATTTCTGCCATTTTGGCAATAGTGTCTATGACGTTGTATTTTACGACCAAAGGCAAACCTTGTGATTGTCAGAATAGTCTTGCAAATAAAGAAAATATCAGCTGGCATAATGTCAAGAAGAAATGCAACCCTTGTGATTGTCAGAATGGAAATACAAGCAGTGATCGTGTCGAGAAGAAACCTTGTGTTTGCCAAAACTGCAGCCTTGTGAACTGCAGCCTTGTGAACAACTGTAGTCTTGCGAACAACTGCAATGAATTGGTCAACATCAGTACCAGAACTATTGGAAAAAGCAAAGGTTTGTGTGATTAAACTTAATAACGGCCGAGTGCGAGATCTGTATAAGTATTTTGCTTCCACGCGGTGGAAGGTCTGTGAAAATGGGTGTGCGTTAGATCATATAGAGTTAGTTAGATCATATACAGTCCGCGTCTTTTGGACGATGTTTTTTAGTATAACCATAGAAAATACAGCTGTGGTTTAGGAAGACGCGGGGGGAGGGGGGTTTAGAAAATTCATTAGGCGGAGTTTAGAAAACTGATTAGGCGGGGGTTAGGATTAGTATCTAAGTTGTTTTGGGGTTAGTGGTTATTTGCATGGTTAAGTAGCGCTATTGGTTATGCTAAAAAACATCGTCCCAAAGACACGGCTGTACGTTAACTAATACCAACCGTGAAAACGGCCCTCTAGGGGGATTGGCCGGTCAATTATATAATCTTATTGGCCAGTTCTAAAACTCAATTAATTCAGTTATATTATAATTTATTCATCTAAATCCAGAATTTCCTCGCTTTAAATTTCACAGCGAATTTGTCAAGAACTGCATTCCATATATACATGTTATCATATGAGATATAGACGTGCTTATCAGCAAATTATCCTGCAGGTAGCTAACTTAGTTCTCTTTAAAAGCGGATAATCGAACATGCTCAAAAATATAATTTTCGTATTATGGATACGATCTTGTGAACAAAAAAACGAACTTTCGGCTGTCTTCGACGAATGTTTTCTTGAGAAATAATCAACTCCCAAAGCTACAATATATATTAAAACAAAGTTAAAATATGATCTGTTTACAATATGCGTACAGCTTATCCGGCTACTGAACGTAGTTTTCGTAAAAAGAGCGGATAATCGAACATATCGTTACGTGTTAACAATCCTACATCCAGTGGGTTGGTAGTACGAGGGAAATGTATTTGCTCGTTAGGGCAACGTATATGCTCGTTAAAGTGCCTATGAAACGAAAATTAAGTTTGTTTTATTTGAAAGAACTTTTAAAATAATGAAGAATATTAATTTACAGCTCTTTCATATTTCACTTGGTTCTCGAGATATTTAGACTTATGTGATATTCAAATGAGATAACCTATGACGTCAAAGGGTTTGCAATACATTTTAACAAATTGGAAAATCGTGTATATCTTTAAGATTATTAAACGAAATCACTTGAAACTTTGCATGTGGATAAAACCACTAAACTGAACAACATCCTTCAAGTTTCAATGTTGCAATAGTAATAATATAGTTCCGAGACCTCTAAGTCTCTTTGTCAAAAATCTTTGTTTTCTGACATAGCTATGTGTTGTACCAAATTTAAACTTCAGTTTAGAATTGGTTAAGTCCGTAAAAATCTGCTAAACCAGTACCAACCCGCAAATGTTTGGGACGGAAGAGAAAACAAATCATTTTATTTTAGAAATCATGATGTCTGAATACTAATTTGTTACCATGGCGACCATAAAACTAGAACGATGTTCTCCAGTTTAGTTGTCTGTATCCACATGCAAAGTTTCAAGTGATTTCGTTTAATAATCCTAAAGATATACACGATTTTCCAATATGTTAAAATGTATTGCAAACCCTTTGATGTCATAGGTTATCTCATTTTAATATCACATAAGTCTAAATATCTCAAGAACCAAGTGAAATATGAGAGAGCTGTAAATTAATATTCTTCATTATTTTAAAAGTTCTTTCAAATAAAACAAACTTAATTTTCGTTTCATACGCACTTTAAGGCTACGTATTTGCTCTTCCCATCGAATATTTTACTTAATTAATTCGCATGCCAAATATGACGCAATAACGATGCTGTAATATATGTCATAATAATAATAATAATAATAATAGACGTATTAGGAGCATTATGCAATAGTCTCAATGCTCTTACAACAATATATTCTTAAATATACTGATAAACTTATTACAGTTTCATTATAAGATAAAGCCTACTACATATATTACCACTATAAACAAATAAACTATTAATTTTAAAAAAGAAAAGTCTTAACTGCTGACTTAAAATTACCCAACATGTCAAAGACATCTGGTGATCGCATTAATTGGGGCGTATTAATACCAGCTTTTTAACGAGTCGATACAGATAACATTATTGCTACCTTAAGTTAATTGCACAGAGGCTATACCTCCAGCAGTAATGCTAATTCACTAAAAATTAGAAAACATTTCCCCGTATTCCCATACAGTTAAGAAACCTCGTGAGAGTTTGGTCTAACTCTAAATCGCAGTGAAAAGCTATCGCTTCGGACGATTTCTCGTTCTGCTAAACTTCCACCCGTGTTTTCCACTGCATGGAAAAATGGAAAATATTTTTTTATTTCTTAAATAAAACTGCTAAAACTGCTAAAACTGCTAAGTTCTCCGAAAAAATGGATACGACATTATGAAGGAACTTTCGGAAAACATTTAGATATTATCCTGAGTGAGTGTAGTCCCAATCTCTTCACTGACGAAAATGCTGAGTGTGTATATGGTATTTGTTAATATACATGACAGTGTAAGAATGGATTTACTGGTAATGGAACTTCCAACTGCATAGGAAACTTAAATACTGATAATCTATAATGACTATAAAAATGTAAACTGTTATGTTCTCAAAAAAATTGGATATGATATTATGAAGGGAGCTGGATGATAGAACTTTCACAAACATTTTAAATATTATCCTTATATTTTTAATAAAATTATTGTTAATGACGAGTATTGTTCCAATCCCTGCCATAAAAATAATTACTGTAAACATATATAGAGGATATTACACGGTGGCGAGAAGATATGGATTTTATGTTCGAGTGGCAAGAACAATATCTCACGAGTGGGCGCAGCGAACGAGTGAGATATTGTTCTTGCCACTCGAACGTAAAATCCATATCTTCGAGCCACCGTGTAATGTTCTTTTTATTATATGGACATATTCATAGTGACACAAATACACGCAATTTTATTTTAATGAAGGATTTAATGAAAAATAACACAACAATGAAGAAACAACACAACGATGACTTAGCTTTAAGCTTATAGCGGAATATCTGTATAATGTTTTAAAATGTTACTGGCTCTGACTTGATTCATCCGACTCAGATATAACGAGTTCAACAAACCTCGAACTGGTAGCCATTTCAGAACAAGAATGAAATTGGCGGGAAATTTTCGATATGCCACTCACGAGCGTTACATACGGAAAAAAGGCCACTTGGCCCCGGATGTAGTGACGTATGAGTTCTACGAGTGTTTTAGTTCCCAGTAAAACACTTCGTCCATATAATAAAAACTGCTATGTTCTGTGAGAAATTGGATATGATATTATAAAGTAATTTTCCGAGAACATTTTAGATATTATCCTTATTTTTAATAAAATTTAAGTTAAACAGTTTAAAGACATCGATGAGTGTAGTGCACTGAGTGTAAACATGGTATTTGTTCATATACTCATAGTCTATAAAATCAATAAAAATGTAAACTGCTATAATCTCCGAAAAATTGGATATGATATTATGAAGGGAAATGAGAGTGAGAGAACTTACAGAAAACATTTTTGATATTATCCTTATTTTTAATACAATTATTGTTAATAGTTTTACACATCAACGAATGTTGTTCCAATCCCTGCGACACAAATGCCGAGCTATGTGTAGATGGTATTGGTTCTCACATTTGCAAGTGTAAGAATGGATTTAATGGTAATGGTATCTCCTGCAAAGGTAACTTAAATCTCCTAGTCTATGTTCCCCGAAAAATTGGATATGATATTATGAAATAAGACGACAGAACTTTGACAAATATTTTAAATATTATCCTTATTTGTTTAAATAAAATTCTTATAAATTGTTTCAGACATTAACGAGTGTAGTTCCAATCCCTGTCATAAAAATGCTGTGTGTGTAAATGGTATTGGTTCATATACTTGCAAGTGTAAGAATGGATTTACTAGTAATGGTACTTCCTGCACAGGTAACATAAATACTCCTTGTGTATAATTACAGTAACAATGTAAACTGCTATGTTCTCCGATAAATTGGATATCGTATTATGAAGGAAAACATTTATATATTATCCTTATATTTTAGCTAGTGACGAGTGTACTTCCAATCCCTGCACTGACAAAAATGCCGAGTGTAAAAATGATATATATTGGTTCATACACTTGATTATGTAAGAACAAATTTATTAGTGATGGTATTTCCTGCAAAGATAACTTACATCTCCCAGTCTATAATTATCATAAAAAATATAAACTGCTGTTCCCAAAAAAATTGGATATGATATTATGAAATAAGACGACATGCAGAACTTTGACAAATATTTTAAATATTATCCTTAAATTTTCAATAAAATTCTTGTTAATCGTTTTAGACATTAACGAGTGTAGTTCCAATCCCTGTCATAAAAATGCTGTGTGTGTAAATGGTATTGGTTCATATACTTGCCAGTGTAAGAATGGATTTACTGGTAATGGTATTTCCTGCGCAGGTAACCTAAATACTCCTAGTATATAATTACAGTAACAATGTAAACTGCTATGTTCTCCGAGAAATTGGATATGATATTATGAAGGAACTTTCAGTAAACATTTAGATATTATGTTTATATTTTTAATAAAATTCATGTTAAATTTTAAGACATTGACGAGTGTACTTCCAATCCCTGCACTGACAAAAATGCCGAGTGTAAAAATGGTATATATTGGTTCTTACACAATTTATTAGTAATGGTATTTCCCGCAAAGATAACTTACATTTCGTAGTCTATAATTATTATAAAAAAATATAAACTGCTGTTCCCCGAAAAATTGGATATGATATAATGAAATAAGACGACAGAACTTTGACAAATATTTTAAATATCATCTTTATTTTTTTAAATAAAATTATTAAATAAAATTGTTTTAGACATTAACGAGTGTAGTTCCAATCCCTGCCATAAAAATGCTGAGTGTAAAAGTGGTATTGGTTTATACACTTGCAAGTGTAAGAATGGATTTACTGGTAATGGTATTTCCTGTAAAGGTAACATAAATCTCCTATAGTCTATATTAATTACTTCCTCCGAGTATGCCGAGTGTAAATATTATATTGGTGCAGTGGCGCAGCTATATGAATTTTGAGAGGGGGCAAATAAACATTGAGTTACCGGAACTCATGAGATGACAGAGCGAAGGCTACGTTTTGTACTAGTTCGTATGTACGACAATTTACTATATTGGAATAACCAAGCTGCAAGTCATATGATATATTCTGATAAAGATGCAGACATATCGAGATACTGAAGTATGTATATTTCGCACGTTCGAACTAGTGCACAACGTAGCCTTAGCTCTGCCATCAGCATGAGTTCTGGTAGCTCAATGGTTAGGGCGTCTACCCGGAAATCATAAAGGTTGCGCGTTCGATTCCCGCCTGCAGGGGCTCAGAGAAATTTTTCTGAGTTTTTGTTAAAACTTGACAACAAATTTCTTTATTGAAATAACCAAGTTGCAAGTCACATTTAATATTTACCATTGCCAATTATGTAATATACATTTTTATAAACGTTTTCTTATTTTTTGGTTTAATCGTTTATTTTTATTTATCTGTTTGTTGACTTTATTTGCACACTGCCATTTTCACCGAATAGAATATTTACAATGACATAGAGGATCACGGAGCGGTGATCTTCCAAGATGTTCTGCCCTACCTACTAACTAATATTTGCCAACATTACACATATTAAAAACAGTAGAGAATACAGAACTGTTTTTATTCTTTGTTGATCTACTTGGATCTGACCTTGGTGTACAAATTAAGATAAAATTTACAGTTAATTGTTTGTTTTTTTTAAATCGTTGAACTATGATGATTGAACTATCATCATGTATGTAACAGACAATGTTTTCTAAAAACCCTCCTGATGAAGACCAAAAGGTTGAAAGGGTCGAGGGTTATTCCCGATATAAAAACACGAACCTACAATATCCTTCTACACTTCAATTCTTTATCTCTCATGCAACACAAACCGCACCCATTATTTTCAGCCACCATATTTCACATCGCCACAATCAGTTGTTCAAACAGTTTTTCTTTTTGTTCCCACTGTGTTATTCATGTTTACTACACTATAACCATGTTGGTAATCCAACGCCGGTGGAGGTCTAACTACCTATTTTTATACAAAATTCAACACGCTATGCTGTTACCCACAGTCGTCCCCCGTCAAGATTAGGGGATCGAGCCATAACTATATATAAACCATATTCTTGAGATTAAAGTATGCATGCAACGAAAAATTCAGTTGTGAAATAACTCTTTTGTTTGAAAGAACTCTTGGAACTATAGAAACTAACCGTTTACAACTTTTTCATATCTCACTTCACTCTTGAGATATTAAGATT
Organism: Chrysogorgia sp. JL179-B06; assembly: GCA_035772405.1. Taxonomy (NCBI): domain Eukaryota; kingdom Metazoa; phylum Cnidaria; class Anthozoa; order Scleralcyonacea; family Chrysogorgiidae; genus Chrysogorgia; species Chrysogorgia sp. JL179-B06. The sequence continues at coordinate 380,218 of JAYKKM010000302.1, read as the reverse complement.
TGTTTAATATGTAAATGATCATACTTGTGACATCACAATGCACAATGACTTACTGAAAAACGCTTATATATCCTTGGGATTATGTAATGAAATCACTTGGAATGCAGGTGCATGTGCGTGGATGTATCCAATATGACATAAAATATGCAAATGATCAAACGATTCCATGTGATAATGGTAAAGATAATGGTAAGCCTTTGACAGGGTTGACCATCAGCTGCTTCTCAAAAAGTAACGCAACCTTGGCATTTGTGGTAATTTGTTGAAGTGGTTCGAAAACTACCTTGCGAACCGCTATCAGAGGGTCCCGTCCTTGGCGAAACATCACAGCCACTCCGAGTAATATCTGGCGTGCCTCAGGGATCGATTCTGGGGCCTTTATTATTCCTCATGTACGTGAACGATCTTCCCCAAGTGACCACCACAACATCTGTTGTATTATTTGCATTATTACCTTTAAAACTGTATGTGTAAAATGTCACCTGTGTCGTCCCCTATCTAGTCTTATTATTAAAATGTGCTGTTAGTTTATGTTTTTTATCTTAGGGACCCCGTAATGGAGCGTAAGCTCTGTGGGGTATCCCTGCTACTCAATGTGGCAAAGCTCGTAAATAAGTTAATAAATAAATAAGATATGCAGAATTATTCAGTAAGTCATTATGCATTGTGATGTCATAAGTATGATAATTTACATATTAATCAAATCTTAATATCAAAAGAGTGAAGTGAGATATGGAAAAGTTGCAAATGGTTAGTCTTTATAGTTTCAAGAGTTCTTTTCAAACAAAAGAGTTATTTTACAACTGAATTTTTCATTAAACATTTGATATTACAATATTTGCTACTAAACTACAAATCGAATATTTATAGGCATTCGAAGTTGTGCAGAGTGGTTGCACAAAATGGGAAAAACCGAAACTGGCGTCTATTCAATTAGTCCTGATGAACGTCAAAGTTTTAACGTCAGATGTAATATGAATAAAGACGGGGGAGGATGGACTGTTATTCAGAGAAGGTACAATGGAAGTGTGAGTTTCTATCGTGATTGGAGTAGCTATAAATATGGCTTTGGAGATCTGTCTGGTGAATTTTGGCTGGGGTTTCACAAAATCATTCGACTCATAGGAAATAATGCCCATGAATTAAGAGTCGACATGAATGATTTTAGATCCAAACATCAATATGCCAAGTACTCGAATTTCAAAGTCCAAAGCGAAAGGAAAAAGTACGAGTTAACTGCGACAGGATATGAAGGTGAGAGTAACATTAATTATAACATAGGTTTAATATGACGTCGCTTTAATAGATCGTGCGTATGCCCATGCATGATTTCAAACAACCAACCAGAAACGTTCAAAAATTTTGGCTTCCTTAATTAAGGGTGTTCGGACGTATTGCAGACCTTATATTCATTGGTAAGGAAGCTTAATAAATAAATCACAATTTCAAATTTTTGACTTTATGATTAACAAACAGGCTTATGAAGGTAATCCAAGTAAACAAAACTACTCTTGTACAAAACAACAGCACTAATTTTGACCAAAGACAATCCTGTCATCCGCCATCTTGTTGTAATAATTTGACTAATTAACTTGGTAATTGGTGACGTCACACCCGGGGTAAGCCTGATGAAACTACTCTGTGGGTAGCCGAGTTTCCGCAGAATACTTTTTAAAATGGTGCCGTTCAATTGAAAAAGAAAGACATTTACAAAAATCGAGTTTCAAACTTATAAAGACTAGAGGATGGCTAGATAAAAATTTCGCTTTACCCTGGTTGTGACGTCACACGCATATAATAATAATATTTATTCAGGATACCCACGTCCCCGAAATGTTTTTCAGTGTGGTCCTGCGATACTTCACAAGATTACATTACATTACATTATACATTACATTACATTACACTATGGCGGACAATGAATGTCCTTTAAGAGAATATCATCTTTGACCAACGAAACAAAGATTGTTTTTCATTATTTTGTGTCTGATTCTATTATAAAAGAAATTGTTCATGGTTTGTCGTGCTTCATCGAATTATTATTATTATTATTATTACAAATTACGTGTTCCCCCTGGGGCTTTTTAACACACAGTTACAATGTTTATACAAAAGGTTAAAAATAGGTAATTTGGCGCACATGTATCTATTCTGATGTTTTATATTTAATGAAAGATGTGCGACGCTTATGAGACCGCGGCGCTTATGTGAATTGCACGCGCGGTAATTTGAAACTCGCAACAGCTGGGTCATTTCTGTCGAATACTGTGAATTATTGGACGGAGGTGTCCAAAAAATATCACTGGGCGCTGATGACGTGGCTATACCTCAAAGCGCGCGGGAATTACCAAATAACAAAATGGTTTGCGGTTGATTTGCCTCTGTTGACGAAGCCAACTGTGACGATGCAACAGTGACGACATGTATAATATTGAATAAATAAATATGTAGATTTGCCTCTGTTGACGAAGGCAACTGTGACGATGCAACAGTGACGACATGTATAATATTGAATAAATAAATATGTAGATTTGCCTCTGTTGACGAAGACAACTGTGACTGACGATGAAGACAATAGTGACGACATGTATAATATTGAATAAATAAATATGTATAATTATATATAATAAATATGTATAAATATGTAGAATTATCCAGACCTCGGGGTCTGGGTAATTCTTGATAGTTTGATATCATTCTCAGCCACATCCAATAATTGTTTAATAGTGCCACTCAAACTTCTGGACATTTTCCGCAATTTTACATCTAAAGGTCTAAAAGTTCCATGTGGCTTTTACGTCATAAGTCAGCTAGACCCATTCTCCTATCTGCTCCATCATGGGCAAACCGAAGAGAATTTTACCGAATTTAGCAGTGCATATAAAATCGAGATATAGTCCAAAAGCAAATATTTTTTCACTTAGATACTCTAAACTACAACAACTTGTAGAAGGGGTTAGTGGCACTTTAATTTACAATCAAAGTCATTAAGATATGGATTTTTCAATTGTCGCACAATTAACTAAATTATTACAAAAGATTCAAGCAATAAGAAACAACCCTAAAAATTAACATCTAATTTTATAAAATATTTTGAAAAGATGTGTTGTGATTGGCTAAAAGCCATGTTTCTATTTAGCAAATAAAATTACTTGAGTACGTGCATGCTGTGATAGAATCAAGAATGACGTCATTTCAAATGCCTAGTGGTAGCAAGTAGTATCGTACGGCAGAGACAACACAAAATGATTTGTGTCTCTGTACTCTGATAGAAAAGATGGTCGACAAGTCAGAGCCTGTGTAAAGAACACTGATCTCTAAATAAAGACTGGATCGAGCAACTATTGATGCTGCAAAAAAATGAAGCCGGGGATCTTGGCGGCGATCTTGAATGGATCACGCTATGTTGTTTTACTGTAGACGACAACTATATAACGTGGTCCCAACAAGATGGCCGCCACGAGCTACCTCCGGCTTCATTTTCTGAACAATAGTTGCTCGATCCAGTCTTTATTTAGAGATAAGTGGTGTGAACAAATTCGCCAAGTGGAAAATTGGCTTAACATAAGTAATTAAGACATGAGTAGCTCAGTCATTTGAAATTAAAAAAAAACATCAATCTTATTGGTTGGCGTTATATTTAGCTTATACACACAGCCCGTTTTCTTTTAATTTCTTTAAGAAGCCGACAATTTAAACTCTTTTAACCGAAGAAATACTTTTAAATAAAGTTTTGTAGTTACTTATAATCGACTTTCGGTGATTACTTAACGAACCAAAACCTTGTAGATCGTATTTCAAATCTTGTTTATCCATGTTTTCAAACTTCGATGCATTTCACGGGGTTGTTCTCCCTTTTATACGCGCGTTCCGTGTTTAAGACACTTGTTATTTAAGAAACTGGCTTATATTCCACATGGCTCGATTTCTTTGTTCTTTTGGGTGAATATATATCCAATGGCCCCTGTCAATTAACTGTCTTAAAACAATGTGGGGATGATAACAATGGCTGATAACAATGGCAAAACAATGGTTCCACTTATAACAAGATCGAGTCGGTTTATTTTGTTCTTCGTGTCCACGAAATTCCCAAGAAAGTTAGATATAACCGTCGAATTGATAATTACCGAATTATATGTAATAATAATAATAATAAAAGACGTATTAGGATCATTGTACAATAATCTCAATGCTCTTACAAAGCCTTGAAAGTAATTATTAGTATCTTAAAAACAATTCTTGATCTCACCGGCAACCAGTGAAGATTACGTAGCACAGGGGAGTTATGCTCCGATTTTTTAACCCCTGCAACAAGTCTAGCAGCTGTATTTTGAATTCGCTGTAACTTGTTCAATTCAGTTGCTGGTAAGCCATATAGGATGCTATTACAGCTGTCAAGTTTTCATGTTATGAATGCATGTACCAACGTCTCACAGTCCTTTTTACTCAAATATTTCCTGATCTTCCCAATATTTCTGGCGATTTTCAAATTTTATTTACACGAGTATTTAATTTTAAATGTCTATAAACAGCATCATATGTATAGGTTATGTTGAGGCCACGAGGCCGAATGGATATGTGATTTATTCACGTACCGTGGCGCCCCCTGATGAAACACGATAAATGAGTGTTCGATGTTGCGGCTTCTCGGCAAATGAGTATGCATATTTGTGTTTCATTAATTTGAATATGGAGATTAAGAAATGTGATCCAGTCCACCAGCAAGTTTCCTACAGATTTTCATTGGCTAACAAAACTCATGCATGTGATGTGGTATTCGTTCATTGAATGGCTACGATATCATGAATTAGCATATACCAAAACAGTGAATAGTGCTTTTCGCGCAATCTGATTGGTTGCTCTAGCTCGGGATATCCTGCACTATTCACTGTTTCGCAAAACATGATGGTGTCATTCTCTTGAACGATTTTCTTTTTACATAATGCAAGAAATTGGTAAAAGCAGACAGGTAGAAAACAATTACTGTATGTAGGAACATTATTTTAGGTAATATTTATGAAAAACAAGTTTCAAAGAGAGAATAGAAAGTGCTACGAAAACAAACTTGATTCAACGAACTGACTGTTGCATGTCAGTTTTCGTTCAAATATTTTGAAAGAAAAGTGTTCTCCGTAGTTCATATATCGATAAATTGCCTTTATATAGTTTGAGACAATTTGAATTGCCTTTCATATAGAATTTAATAACATTTACAAACATTAAAAATAATTTCGGTTACAACAAAACCAAGCAAAACATAAATAATTAGTACGGTTTCAGCCATAAAGATTACCGCGATACACTGCCCAAGAAACTGGCGAGTAATGAACTGAATACTAAACAAATGACCTGGAAAACATACTACCGATTTTATAACAGTAAACACACACAGAAATATTTATAAATTAAAGGAAATTCAACGACTAAACACATGAAACATTGTCATTGCACTGACCGAAATAAAAACGCTTTGAAAAGAACAATTATTGTCGCTTACTCACCCAGAGTTCATTAGTTATCCTTTGTCCTCAGGTTTTCCCATGTACAGTATTAAAATATTTCCTTTGAGTTAAAATCCAGTGGTCTTTTGCCTTACTTTGATCCAACTTCGAAAGGTTTTAAAAACGACCGGCAGTGCTGTCAGCTTGTCAAAACTGATAAACAACTCCAAATATGGACAGGCAAACTCCAAATATGGAAAGCCATATGGAAAGGGAATTTTTTGCCTTGCGTTTCGCACCAATTCCTGGCTAAATTATAATGAAACTAACCGAAATTTACTTATTTTTTATCAATTTGTTTTGGTATATGCTAAAACAATTATTCACCTCAGTGTCAGTGAATAGTGGTTGGATATTTACCTCGACGCTTCGCGTCTCGGTAAATATACACCACTATTCACTTCCGCTTCGGTGAATAATTGTTAATTATTAACGAGTTGGAGAAGTGCGAGTAGAGAATTGGAGGAAATCTTAGGTATTGAATCGTAGCAGTTTATTTTAGAGAACGAAACCGAAAAGAGCGATTAAAAGAGAGGAATTCGCAAATGGCGTAGAGCAGCTGTTGGTGAGATGGTGTGAACGGATACCAGCAAACACTTAAAGGACACTGCGTGCTGTACCAAGCAGTTACTGCAAAAGAGAAAGAGTCTGTTTCGGATGTTTTGCAGGAAAACAAGGACAAGTCAGCAACAAAGAAATTTAAATTAGCAACCAAAGTCATGTGTTTTCAATTTAAGCAATTGCTCAGTTGTATTTAAAGTGTGAGGTGTTTACATTTGTTTATTATAAGTAATAGCATAAAAAGAGGTGCATTAGCTATTAAACGTCCAGCTCGATGAGGGTCATTTAGTAAAATTTTTTGGCGAAATTTCTGACGAGGTTTCTCGACCTCGTGTTGAGTCTTTGAATGATGATTTGATAAAAATTCATTTTTCGTAATCGTACATCCGTTGGCGTCAAACCGGGTACGATTAGTTCTAATCAGACCTGGTTTGCCGTCAACGGAGGTAAGATTAGCAAAAATGGATATAATGAGGCATATTAGTTGTTAATGGTCCTGTGAGAACAAAAGAAATACCCGCAAACATAATAATAATAAAGAACTTTATTTGAAGTGTCAAGATAATTAGCATTACTACTTATTGAGGACACTGTAAAATATACTATACTAACTACATAAATACTAATTACTTATTGTTAATTTACTAAGAATATGAAAAATCTGAATATAAAAATTATGATAATAAAAATATACTATATTTACATAAATACACCACTCAATCTGAGCATAGTTTTCGAGTTCTAAACATTATAAACATTCTAAACATTATAACAATATAACAGTAAAACAATATCAAGCACACTTCAACAAAACAATGTAATGTGCCTTATATAATATAATGTTTAGCATTATATTATAAGGCACATTAAATTGTTTTGTTGAAGTGTGCTTGATATTGTTTTACTGTTTTTGAAATTGAATTTAGAAAACAAGATATGGAGTGGCGACGGGAATACCAGAGGGGAATATTAGAGTTATTAGAGGGGTATTGGCGAGGATATGAATTCATTGTTTTAGCATTGTTGTCAGTCCAGTTTTAGTATTGTTCCAGCGCCGCACTCCCCTGTTACTAATCAAAGCCGCCACCTGCTTTCAGACAGTTTATTGACAGGGGCTATTCAATGTATTCACCCACAAAAAGAAAGGAAAACGAGAAATGTGGAATATAAAAGACTGTTATTTTGAGCAACCTCGGGAATATGTATAATTTATTCACCTCGGGTTACGTCCTCGATGAGTAAATCACACGTCCCCTCGTTGCATCACATATGAACACTTGGATGTTGCGAGACTCTCTTAAAGCTAAACACACTCGCGTATATGGCTGGCATTTTTACGTTTTTCTCAAGTCTCACAACGCGCGTGTTTATATCAAACTGCTCAATCTCATTAATAATTCATGAGGAAAACACAAAGGAAAATCATAACCAAGACTACCACGCGTATGCGCACCGGTCGCGCGACTAAATGAAACACACTGTAGCGGCAGGCTGTAGCGACTTAACGCGCGACCAAGCCAAAATGGCGGCGATTCCGCAAGCACGGCTTGTGGCAATTGTTGCGATTATGAGCGAATTAGAAGAAATCGAGCAGAAGAAAAAAACAGAAGAAAATAACCAAGCGATGGTGGGTTCGTCAGATCAACAGCGAAGGTTAGACCATGGCGATTTCTCCAATTTAGTTCGAGAACTGCGAGGCGATGAAGAACAATTTTATATTTACTTCCGAATGAGCCCTCGAGTATTCGATGAGTTGTTATGCCTTGGTCCATCGTTGCGGAGAAAAGACACTCAACTAAGTCAGTTTCTATACGACTGAATCAAAGCCTCCTCAAAGCACGCCATTTTGTGATGCTCGTCACGAACGCGTGTATGGAAACTGGAAACTAGTACATTCTCAGCCAATCAGCTGACTGAAGCGACCAAGGTCAAGCGACCAACACGACTAACTTAGTAACCACTCGAAGGGGTCGCCGTGGTCGCACGACCAACGCGATTTCATGCCCAGTGTATTTCAGGCTTTAATGTGCTAATAAACGTTCATGAATTAATCCATCTTTCCCCTCACATTTCTCTTAAAATACTGGTTTGTTTGAGAAGCTATATCATACGCTCGAAAGGCGTTTATTATCTGATTTGAAGTTGTTTAAAAAACTTTGCTATCGCCTCGTTTTTCAACACACTTCTCGGTGTTTCAAATCAGATAATAAACGCCTTCTCGTATATGATGTAATAAATATATCATACACGACGAGAAGCCGTTTATTATCTGATTTACAAACACCGAGACATGTGTTGAAAAACGAGGCCGCAGGCCGAGATTTTTAACGCACTTCGAGGTGTTTGGAAGCCAGAATAATAAACGGCTTCTCGTATATGATATAGCATCTCAAACAAATCAGTATTTTTAGAGAAAATCGAGGTGAAATTGTCGTCGAAATTTTATGCTAATTAAGATCACATATCTAAACAACGTCTCGGCATAGTCAATGGCATACATGGTCTGGAAACGCGGCAAACTTCAAAGGGGCTAGCAATCGAAATGTGATTCATGTTGAGGGGGACCTGAAGGTGCACAAATCCTTTGTTTTAGGTTTATTAATATTCAAACAACATTAAACCCAAACGTTGCTATTAGATAACTGCTTCATTATACAGAAAATACAATGTGTTCAGTAACCGTGAAAGTGCACAAACTGAACAAAAACATAGAACAAAGATTTTTGCCGCGTTTCCAGACAATATAATTCTAGTGACTATGGTCATGAATTATTAATGAGTTTGAGATATATTACATACCTTTATTTTTCTCCACCTACACCTATACTGTCACATTTTGTGATTGGTTGATTAAAACAATAAAACAATAGAATCAACCAGAAAGAAACCAATGTCCTAACCACTATTGTTCCATATAGCCAATCACAAAACCTGTTCATTTTAGGTACGTATATTTACCGACATGAAGATCTTTTTATGTTTCTTTATAACAACACATGATCACATTATTACTTATTGGATTCCTCTGAGCCCAATATTACAAAATATTTAAGTCGAGAATTCAATATTGGGCGAAACCGTAGGTCGAGCCTAATATTGCAAGTCGAGACTTAAATATTTTGTAATATTGGGCTAAGATGAATCCAATAGGTGTTTTATTATATCGAACAAAATATCTTAACACAAAGATGTTTCTTCGCCCGTAAACAGAGACTGTTCTTATGTTCTTCACTTATATGTTCAAAACTTCTCCGTTTTTGTTTTTTTATTTTTAACCGTTATATTAATTATTTTGCATTTTTGCTTGGTTGTAAAGTTAATAAACAAATAAACAATAAATAAACAGTCAAAAGACTCAAAAGGTTGCTGGTCGTCAAAAAGAATAATAAAAAAAACTCGGAAAAACACATCACGTTCCGCGAGAAGTACTTCAACCAATGAAATTTCGATTTAGATAAAAGGCACGCGAGTGACGTTGCATTGCACGTGAACAGCCCGCATAAACAGTCCAAAGGTTACTGCCCAATATGTAGCTGCCCTACATCGTAAAATATTGGGCTGTCACGTGATGCTAATAGAGACAATTGATTGGTGGATTCTGTGTGAGTGTATAATATAAAGTGATAATGTCGGTCCACTCATGAATTTCTATCCACACTGTGACTCATGTTTCAGGTGATGCTGGTGATGGTCTTACTGTTAATAATGGAATGAAGTTTTCTACTAAGGATAAAGATAACGATGCTTCGAGATCACAATCATGTGCTCAAAAACAACAGGGTGCTTGGTGGTACAAACAATGTCAGGGGACAAATTTAAATGGTCGTTACGATCGTAGAAATGCCGTTTCTGGTGTTTTTTGGTATGGTAAGAATGGGAATTTTAAATCCTTGGAAAAAACAACGATGAAAATTCGTCCTAAGAGTTGACATTAATACCTCGTATTTAAGATACTTGAAGTCCTTATATTATTTGATATTTTGATATCCTCGATATTTTCTCATCTCCTTTTCGCCTCTCGTCACTTTGTAAAACGCTAGCGCCCTCAACACACGCGAAGTTGGAAAAACCGTTCGGTCGCTCGTGTATTTCCCTTTTTGATCGAGAAGACTGCAACATGCAAGACTAAAAGGGATCACTCAAAAGGACCTTCCAATTTTCAAGATCTAGTCTAATCCTAATCCTAATCTTAACCTTGATACTAATCCTAATCCTAATCCTAACCTTGCTCCTAATCCTAACCTTGATCCTAACCCTAATCCTAATCTTTATCCTAATCCTAATCCTAATCTTATCCTAATCTTCATCCTGATCCTAACCTTGATTCCAATCCTAACCTTGATCCTAATCCTAATCTTGATCCTAATCCTAATCTTGATCCTAATCCTAATCTTGAATCTAATCCTAATCCTAACCTTGATCCTAATCATAATCCTAACCTTGATCCTAATCCTAATCCTAATCCTAATCTTGATCCTAATCATAATCCTAACCTTGATCCTAATCCTAATCCTAATCGTAATCTTGATCCTAATACTAACGTTGATCCTAATCCTAATTCTAACCTTGATCCTAATCCTAATCCTAACCTTGATCCTAATCCTAATCCTAACCTTGATCCTAATCCTAATCCTAATCTTGATCCTAATCCTAATATTGATCCTAATCCTAATCTTGATCCTAATCCTAATACTAACGTTGATCCTAATCCTAATTCTAACCTTGATCCTAATCCTAATCCTAACCTTGATCCTAATCCTAATCCTAACCTTGATCCTAATCCTAACCCTAACAAAAACAGAAAGGTCCTTTTGAGTCATCCATCTTTTAGCCATTTCCAAAACATTTGCAACTTCGTATCAAGGGCATTTCACTGTACTCCACAGACCGAATGGGGTGGTCGATTCTATAATATCTTATTATATTCTATAATATTTCAATTAATTCAGCTAGAGTATAATTTATTTATCTAAATCAGGATGTTAAGAATTTTCGAAAACGGTTGCGAGGGAATGAGATGAGAACAAATCGGGGGCATATATAATACGTCAGATTCCTTTAGAATTGTTGCTCTATATAAGAATAGGAAATAACACAGTTCGAGAAGAATTAATGAAAAATCGCACGCGTGTTTGGCGAAATATTCATAATACCACGAGTGCAAAGCACGAGTAGTATTATAAATATTTCGCCAAACACAAGTGCGATTTTTCATTAATTCTTCGAGAACAAGTGTTATTTCCTTTTAATACCTTTTCAATCAATTTTACGCATTCCTAAATACCCCTAAATCTTACTACGAAGCGGGAAAACTGATGATCACTGATGTTTGTATATACTAAAATCCAAACATCCCGGATGTGATTTTTACTAGGGGTATTTTTATAAATACCCCCTAGTAAAAAAATTTAAGTTTAATACTGATGTCATTAACCGATCAGGAATGAGTAAAATTGATTGAAATGGTATTAGCAAAAAAATACGCCTTGTAAAGATAGATTTAGGAGAAGTCGATGTTAGAACGCAACTGTAAATTGTAAATAATTAACAAATGCACAAATAGAAGATACCGTTATGCCAAGTATTCAGTCACCCAAAGACATTATTATAAGTATATTATATAAGCATCATTATAAGCATAAATACATGTTGTAAAGATAGATTTGGGAAAGACGTTAGTGTATTATTAAATTGTATAACGCAACTGTAGATTGCAAGTAATTAACAAATGCACAAAATAGAACATACCGTTATACCCAGTTATTCAGTCATCCAAAAACATTATAAGCATATTTTAAGCACTATATGCATAAATATACATGTTGTAAAGATAGATTTGGGAAAGACGTTATAGTTTATTATTAAATTGTATAACGCAACTGTAGATTGCAAGTAATTAACAAATGCACAAATAGAAGATACCGTTATACCAAGTATTCAGTCACCCAAAGACATTATTATAAGTATATTATATAAGCATTATTATAAGCATAAATATATACATGTTGTAAAGATAGATTTGGGAAAGACGTTAGTGTATTATTAAATTGTATAACGCAACTGTAGATTGCAAGTAATTAATAAATGCACCAATAGAAGATACCGTTTTACCAAGTATTCAGTCACCAAAGACATTTATTAAGGATTGTTGCCCTATGAGCATAAATACGTATTGTAAAATAGATTTAAAGTGCCCATGACCCCAAATACGATATTACTGATAAAGATGCTACATGAAGTGAAAAATTGAATGCCAAAATATTTTATGATTTGAGCTTTGCGTTATAAAGATTTGTTTGTCAGAAATGCTAATGAGTGTGGCATCATTTCGGATACAATATTCTACTGTTAAAGCAAATTAATCTAACTCAAACGTTGATGATGTACTTGACCGCTATAGTAAAGATTTTATCAACTTTTTCACTCAAATCCTCAACCAGTCTATCACACGGAAAGCAGAAATGAAAGCCAAATGCCGGAAATGACGTCACACTCATTGCCATTTCTGACAACAAATCTTTATAGCACATCAACGCATCAAATCATAAAATATTTTGGCATTCAACTTTTCACTTAATGTAGCATCTATATCCGTAATATCGTATTTGGGATCATGGGCACTTTAAGAATTATGTTAGAGTGTTGTGAATGTAGAACTCAACTGTATAGATTATAAATAAATGCACAATTACAAGGTACCGTTATAACAAGTATTTAGTCATCAAAAACATTTTATGGATTGTTGCCTATAAGAATAAATACGTGTTGTAAAATTCACTAACTCGAACTTCGCGCTACTCGAACCAAAATCGATTTCCCCTGGATTTCCGTCATACATTTACTGTCATACATTTTACCGTCGGTAACTCGAATCTTCGACTTCAGGTCATTTTCGATATAATTTTCCCCTCGATAACTCGAACTACGTTTTTCAAGACGTGACAAGTAAAAGAATACAGTACTGTAGTCGTCCAAAAAATTGAATTTATTTTGAAGCAGCCGTGTATTCTGTATTTTTTGCATTACAAAAAATGTGTTAGTCCAAGTTCAGATTTCGCTAGCTCAATATCTTCATCAAGCTAATTTGCCGCTTAACTCCTTCAAAATGTCAAGAAATTGTTTTCTCCCTTGAAGCGCAGTGTGCATTGCACTTGCATCCCTTCCCCATCTCCACGCCGCAGTAATTGGCACGTGCTGTTGCGGCCACCCAGCCATTTATGTTGTCAATATGTTAAGTAGGCCTAAAGTATTTGTATTCTTATGTTATGGCGAAACTAATAAACTAAACTAAACTAAACTTTTCCATTCACCACCACAGTACAGTCATTCTTCTTATCGGCACACAAACGTTCAGTTGTTTGTAGAGGTTGATATCGATTCTTTCAAATCCAACGTTAGAAACATTTCAAGGATAATCGATAACGATAGATTAGTTAGATTGTGAAAAAATTATAAATAATAATAATAATAAATAATTTTAAACTAATAATTGAAATAATTAGTTGTTAAAAATTATAAACTAAATATAGACAATATGTCCATGATTTTTTCCCTGTTGGTGTCACACAACAGGCATGTCGAGCAACGTCAGTTGCCTCTTTTTTAATGCTAGATGAGTTATGTTAATGGCGATAAAAGTCATGCATTTTATGAGCTCCGTTATTTTGGTCTTTCTACTTCCTTTTTTGCTATCTCTTTGGAAAAGTGAGCATAGAGTCGACTACGCAAGTAACCAGCGTGCTTCTGTTGGGTTTCTGGCCGAAAACCATACGAGTTCTAGCGAGAATCGCTCGTTTGGATTTGTCTCGCCTTCGACATGCATAAAGGGAGATTTGGTTCGGTTTCTGATCCTGCTACATGAGAGGTGAACGAATGCTGGGAAAATCGCAGAACCTTTCGGTCTCTTGAATTTGTGACTTTGGACCAGAATCGCTCCTTATAATAATAATAATAACTTTATTAAATGAGGCTACACATAACAGCTGAGAAGCTGACAAACCAGTGGGCCTCCTAACTACAGTATAATATATATTACAGTATAATATTACAGTATTAAGGTTATAACGTGAGAAAAATTTCACACCATCTAGAATTAATAATAAAACAAGACGCCCGCTAGGCGTTAACTTGGGCTACTTAATCACTGGACAAATTAGGGAGATATGGCGTGGATATTGCTTGCAGAGGTTGGGCGGGGGGTATGGGTATGCAATGGCCCCCAATGGGCATGTTAGACAGTTGGAATTAGATAACACGCTCGTCTTATTTTTTTTATTTGTTAATATTATACATGTATGGAGAACCTAGATCTGGACAACATATAATTCATTTACTGTATATTATGGTATTTTACTGTCAATTATTAAACTGAAGTGAAGTACATGACACAGTATTGTGACATTTTGTGTACATGTATTCTAGTTAATTTCAGTTGCTGTTTATAATTATACTGTTTTGATAGTGTTCACAATTTTCATTTTTTAAAACTTGTCTCGAGATGCAAAACTCTTTTGATGGTGTTCACAATTTCCATTTATTTATGACATACATCAGATGATTTGTAATAATTGCCATGGCAACAGAACATCTAAAGACCACACACTGTTTATGTTCGATATTATTCAAAGCATTTTTGCAATTTATAGTCTTCTTTAACAACTCCACATGAAAATTCTTTATAAAAGAGAGATGTACGAATGGCAAAACATATGCAGTGAATCAAGTTTATGGCTTTGACCTTTGTCGACAGTCGCTTGGTTTGATAATGGCAATGTTAATACATTCACAAACAATGCATCCCATCGATTCAAGCATGTGGTTAAAGCAAAGTTATTTTGGTGGATATTGGAATAATGGTAATTTCTTCGACTTTGGCTGCATGAATGACAGTTGTTTAATTTGATAATGGCAATGTTACAATAATAATGCGTTCCATCGATTCAAGCATGTGGTTAAAGCAAAGATATTTTGGTGGACATTGGAATAACAGTAATTATTTGGCTGCATGAATGGCGACTTGAAATTCCACTGAGTTTGTAATCACGATGATATTTTGGCCTATGCTAGTGATGGGAATTATGCCAGTGAAGTTCTGTCTCTGTTGACTTTGTGGACTGCGCATTGATATTTAAATGCCTTTAGCACTTTACTCCATACTCCATTGTTAATTTGGTCTTTCATATATAATACCAGTAATATGTCAAAGTCATTTAATACCAATTAAATGTAATAAATTGGTGGTTGATGGTTTAATAGCTAGTTCAACTCACAAATCCAACTGTGTGGTCGTAGAGGCCCTTTACTTCAGATGCCAGTGTTAATTGGGTTTGCTGTTTCATTAATACCATATTATGTCGATGTTATAAGGTCATTTAATATACACCAGCGTATCAAAGTGGTAGTTTAGTGCTGTAACTCACAACTTCAACGTAGTTGTACAACTCCAATGGCAATGACGCCTTAATGTAAGTAGCTATTGCTGAGGTTTTTCATGATTGTAACAGATCTTTAGTTTTGTCTGAAATATGAAACAGAGAGAAAAGATGCGAGTTAAAAAGAAATTAAGCTATATGAATGCATATAGGAACTTTGCAATACTAAAGAACAATTACATAGAAATTCAATACATTTTTTTACTTACATTAACTTGTTGTTCCTGCATGGTTCTGGTTGTCCAGGTGTTCTACTGTAAGTCCTTTTCAGGACAGAGGCACTGAGCATAGGTGCACCATCCCAGGGGTGGGCCATTAGAAATATTTGGGAGAGGGGTAAACAAATATTTCTAAGCATGACTTTTCTCATCCTATGAAAGCTCTGCAGGATTTGTTTTTGGACAATATAAAAGGGTCGCAGAAATTGTCACCCTCTCCCTGCAAGATTTCCAATGGCCCCACCCCTTAATATATTAAATATGGTTTGTGAATATACAATGTAGATTCATGGACGTCTGAGGAAACTATGTACAATAGGTGTATAATTAAGATAAACTTGCTATTGTATTAAGATAAACTGCATGTAATTAATATAATATTTCAATTAATGTGACAGACATAATTAATATTCCCTAGTTGCAATATTGTACTACGATTTTGATAGCATCATGATCAGAGTAATACACATTGACTACGTAATTGTCAATTATTTGAAATACTGTGGATCTAATATACACATGGTCTAATAAGCTACCAGAAGATATAAATGTAGGTTTTGTTACAATCTGAGTGTAATTGAGAGATTCCATTAAATATTTTAGTGGTTGAACTTGATTGTCATTCAAGTAATTAATATTAAAGTCACCAATAATCATGTCAATTGTATAACTATTAAAGACATATCCCAAACAATCTACATATTGTAGGATGTTGGAGGCTTGTTTTCGATATAGCAAAAGAAAAGTTCTTTTTATTTGGGATTGACTATTAACCGCGTCAAATTTTAGTGCATTTAGTGAAGGGAAGTATTCATAGTTTTTGATTTCTACAGTATTTCTAGTGCAAAGTGCCATGCTCGAATATTTGTCAGTATCATGATCTTGACGGTGGAGTTTGAAAGGACTGAGGTTATTTAAAATTTCATTGTCAAAATCCTGAGGTAGTAGTTGGGTTTCAGTAAGAGCTATGATGTCACTGTTAAAAACTCTTGAATCAAATTTAATATCGATGCTATGTTTTTTGAGAGATCTTATATTTAAAAGTGATATGGTCAAAACATTGAAATTGTCTTGCTGTACAGTTGTTAAATGTGGTACGATACATTCATTTCGTTGTCTTTGGTATTCTTCGAGAACTTTAGGATTTGCTTTAACATGTTTACTCTCAATTTGTCCTAAAATATAGAGACCTTGTAAAGAAGTTGCACGGCTTAAGGCAACATAAATTTGTCCATAGTTGAATACTCTCTGTTTAATTAAGTCAGAACTAATTACAACTTTTTCAAGTGTTAGTCCTTGAACTTTATGTATAGTGCATGCCCAAGCCAGTGTAACAGGGAATTGTACTCTCTGTATTTCTGGAGAAGATGCTTTACCTGATCTAATTTTAATCTTTGCTAGTACAGGTTCAATTGGAACCACTTTGTTCTCTCTTGCAAAAAGGTTGCCATGTGTGTTAATTAAGTCTTTACCAGCATTCAGGTCATCAAATTTTATATAGAGAACAGTTGGTTTTTGGGTATTTTGATTGACATAAATTTTAAAGACAGTTCCCATTTGTCCATTGATAAGTCTATCTTGAATACTGATATTTGTTGTAAGCATTACTCTAGCTCCTTCTTTAATCAGAATTTCATAATCAAGTCCACCAGTTTCAGACCGTCCTCTTGCTAACACTCTATCAATATCTTGTTTCCTTATATTCGTTGGGTATTGATCTTTAGCTTTAAGAATAAATAAAGATCCAGAAAGTTCTTCTAGTTTTTCCTTGTTATGTTTATCAACAGGAGCATTTTCAGCCCAGATATGAAGTGCATCTGATGGATAATTAGGGTCAGATGGGGTTATTGATCTTGATTGGATTATCTGAATGTCATCTTCTGTTTGAGTAGCAGTCCTTATTCTGTTAAGAAGTTCAATAAATGCTTGGTCATTTTTCTGTCTCATGATTTCACGAAGTTGTATCATTTTGAAGACTCTCCATGGATGGCATAGATTAAACGTATCATTTTTGTAAGAATCAAATACAAATCTCTTACGTATTGGTGGAAGTTGGCAAAGATCACCTACAACTATAATAGTAATTCCTGCAAATAGCAGAGAACTTGTGGTGCCAAATATATCTTTCAGTCTTTGGTGGACATGAAGTAAGGTTGTGTTTCCAACCATAGAAATTTCATCTATTATTAGCTTTAGGTCAGATAATGATAGTCTTAATTGTGTTTTCTTTTGGTCTGACATCGCAGGTACATTATCACCAGTTTGTATAGGAATAGCAAGACCAGTATTAATAGCTGTTCCATCAATGTTTATTGCAGCCACACCTGTTGGTGCCATAAGAAGAACTGTTGGTAATTCAGGGTTAATAGGAGGATGTATAAACGTTTTAACTGCTGTATGGTATATTGTTTTAATCAAGTGACTTTTTCCAGCACCACCACCACCAGTTAAGAAAAGATAGAGTGGTTGTATTTCAACAGGTTTTAAGCTGTTCATGTTTTTCATTGCATCTCGGCACCATGAGAGAAATGTATCATATGCGTGACGTTGCTCAATGTTCAAGGACCTTACCGTTTGGCGTAATATATCATCAGATATGTCTGTTGGCCGGTTGTAAGAAGTAATTACTCCAGGGTTAGTATTTTGATTAGATTGTGTTGGATCAAGATGTGATGGTAATTGTTCATTAAATGATTCATGTGGGTTTGGGTCGTCTTGCAATTCACCTTGTAAATCTGCATTTTCTTGATCATTAATTGAATCATATGAACAAATATTGGCCTGGTTTGATTTTAATACTTCAAGTGCCTCATTAAGAGCATCTGCATCAGGTTCGAATATTGCTCTATTCTGCTGAACAATAAGTTGGACATCAGGTTCATAGAACTTCGATGTATATGTTTGATCTGAAGCCAATAGATTACTTTCATCTCGCCATGGATAATAGAGCATAAGTAAATGGTGAAAATAAGATTCTGGTTCTTTTCCTTTGTTTGGTGTATGATACCTTAATATAGCCTTAACCTTTCTACATTTCATGTATTCATTGGTGTTAATTAATTTAATTTTTTTGGGAAGGCAATGTGTACTTGTATCACTTATGATACTTTGCGATTCAATCAAGTCATCTGTTAGAACATCAGGTTGGGAATCTTTTGTTTCACTATAATCAATTTTATAATCTTTATAGTAATATGCAGCAAATTCTGCCAGACATAATTGATCAACAACTGGAATTGATGTTGGTCTAATGCTGTAACGCTGAATTATATTTGACTTAAATATGTCAGTACTATCATCATCTAGTTCATCAAGCTCCACTTGTGTTTTAGTCACACGTACCCTTTTTTCTGGAAAATCTGTACTAACAAAAACAGTTTTTGGAAATATTTTTCTCAACCAAAGTTCAGGCATTGATCTGTAGACACATTCTTGTGAACTAACTTCTCTTGTAGAGAGAAAAGCAGCACCAATTTTTTTCAGACCATCTCTAATATTCATGTTAGCAGCTTTTGCTTCTTTTGTTGCATTTGTAATAGCTTGAGAACATTCAGTTTCATCTTTAGTAAAATATGAGCAGACATATGTTATACATTTGTAGTGATTGAATACAGGTTGCAAGTCAACATTTGCTGCAAATCCTTTAATACCAGCAACAAAATAGTTGTTAATAAAACAGCTGTCTACAGGCCTTTTAAGGTGCAACTCAAAATCAGAATCTGGTGATATTGATAGAGCCCAATAATACTCATCCTCAGTGATACCTACTGATTTTAAAATATCCACATAATTTAATGTTGCATTATAATCTGGCTTGGATGGGTTTAATACTTCATCTATTTTCTGTTTGACTGAGGTCAGAATCTGTGTTCGCCTGTCGAGTATATTAGTCTTGATTTGCTCATCTAGATCATCATTAAGAGGTTCTGCTACTATTGTGCTTTTGGTAAAAAATTGGCCAAAATTAAATCTACAACTAATATTTTTGTATTTTCTGCAGGTTTTCGAATGATTGAATGATTGAATGAATGAGTGCTTTTGATAAGTTTTAACTAACTCGTGTAACTCTGGTTCTGTATCCTCATGTGGAAGATAGGCTTGTACATGGTTATCTATAAATTCTACATAAGCTTCTTTGTTGTCAGATGTAAGTTTGGGGCAATCAGAAGTCCATATTAATGCATGTAAGTGAGGAGACCCTCTCATTTGAAATTCAATGCGGAGTGCATAATATATTATTTTACCAATGGGGTTAATTTTACTAAGCAAAACTTCAGTAAAAAATGTTTCAACTCTGTGTTGAAAATGCTTTGCAACAACAACAGGGTTAAGATTTAGCATTGAACATCTTTCATTGTAAGACAAAGCATCAACTTGCTCGTCAGTCATGTTTTTGCCTTGTGTTCTAGATATAATCTGAAACAATTCAGGCCATCTAAGATCAGCACATGATAATGTCATAAACCATGTTGGAATTCCAAGTTGTATTACCATGGCTACTACTTCATACATAAATTTTTGCCAGTAAGGTTGACAAATTAAACCTTTTAACTTGTTTACATCTGTTTTTATTTCTGATGCAGTGACAGGCTGCCCATGGATCTTTTTTAAAGCTATATTAATGCTATCAGATACTTTTTTTTGTTCTGTTATAAACTGTGCAAAGAAAAGATATTCTGGATTTGTTGCAAACCTTCCACTATAATGTAAAAGTCGAGCATTAAAGTACTTGACTGGTGACAATTTAATTCTTCTATCATCTGTATACCCAAACTGTCCCTTTGGAAACAACACTGGAAATGCAAGCTCTTCACATTTTGTATCTCTCATTATTGACACAGGATGTCTATTTTCTCCAGGTGCAATATTGTACACTTCATTACCTAATGAACAATTTTTATTATTACCAGCTTGTATTGTTATGGGGTAATCTGGTAATACAGATTGTAAACATGTCTCACTAGTTGCTTGTCGGTACTCATTTAATGGGTAATCCTTTTCTTCAGTATCGTCATTACTGGTTATGTGTTGCTTGCTGGTTTCAGTTGAGATAATTTCATTTTTATCATAATTTGTGCTTGAATTAGCATTGTCATGTTCTAAACTTGTTAGATTTGCACTGATATTGTTTATATCAATTGTTATGTTGTTGTACAATGGATTATTTAGCTTGAGCCAGTTAAGGGCATCAAGAATGAACTGGGGACGTACTGCTTGAAAATACACATGACCTCTGAATTCAAGTTTACGTTTAAGTTTCAGCATTATAATACCAGATCTTTCTGGTGGCCGTGGTAAACTTTACATGTCTCATCACATTCTACCGGTACATTACAGATTGCTCCCTTAACTTTCCTCTGCTGTCCTTTTGGCATTACTATTATCTTTTCAAAAACAATTCTTTGTGCAATAAGAATTTGTTCAAGTTTTTCTAGAGATGCAAGTTCAGCTGGTATTTTATCAACATACATGTTATTACATATTGCCTGGCAGGGAATCTTCCCTTTTAATACCTTTGAATGACAGGTTTTACAAATGTATTCTTTGTCATCAAATGACTTAATATCAGTGAATAGAGTGTCATCACTATAGTTGTATTTATTTTTTTGTAATAGTAGGACTGATTTTCTGTACAGTAATCTGTTACAAACCGAACATATATATAATATGGACCTTCTCTTATTTTATTGTGAAACTTAGATATATAATCATCCAAATCATGCAATGCGTGGTTGTTCTTTGTTGTTCTAGCCTTTTGGGCTGCCTTGCATTTATCAAATAGCTTTGCTTTGTCTATTGGTTGCGTAGTTTCATATTTATTTTTCGCCCTTTCTCTGTTTTTCTGAAGACAAGCCTTCTTTTCTTTTAACTCAGTAGAATTGTACTTTTTAGCTTTTTCCTTTAAAAGTTTTTGTTTTTTGTGCAGATTCATTGATGTATATATTTTTACTTTCGTTTCAAGACGAGCCTTCTTTTTTATAGGATCCATCAATGTATATATTTTTACGTTCATTTCAAGATCAGCCTTCTTCTTTATAGGATCCATTGATGTATATTTTTTCATTTTCGTTTCAAGACGAGCCTTCTTTTTTATAGGATCCATCGATGTATATGTTTTACTTTCGTTTCAAGATGAGCCTTCTTTTTTGTAGGATCCATTGATGTATATTCTTTTACTTTTGTTTCAAGATGAGCTTTCTTTTTTGTAGGATCCAGTGATGTATATTTTTTTTACTTTCGTTTCAAGACGAGCCTTCTTTTTTATAGGATCCATCAATGTATATATTTTTACGTTCATTTCAAGATCAGCCTTCTTCTTTATAGGATCCATTGATGTATATATTTTTATTTTCGTTTCAAGACGAGCCTTCTTTTTTATAGGATCCATCGATGTATATGTTTTACTTTCGTTTCAAGATGAGCCTTCTTTTTTGTAGGATCCATTGATGTATATTCTTTTACTTTTGTTTCAAGATGAGCTTTCTTTTTTGTAGGATCCAGTGATGTATATTTTTTTACTTTCGTTTCAAGATGGGCCTTCTTTTTTATAGGATCCAGTGATGTATATTTTTTTACTTTCGTTTCAAGATGAGCCTTCTTTTTTATAGGATCCATGGATTTGTACCTCAAACCAGTTTTCTTTAACATCACGTTTTTCTTAGCAGGCTCAATATTTGCATATTTCTCTTTTTGTTTGTCAGAAAGTGACCTTTTTTGTGTGGTAGACTTATGCTTTCTTATGATGGTTTGCCTTTCTGATATTGTTAATTGACATGAACATGACAACAATTGAATGACGTATTCTACTTCCTCACATTTAAGTTGTGTGACAATACTGAAAATTTTATCAACAACAGAATCACAATCAGTAAATTTTTCAAATAGATTAATTGTTTGCTTTTCATTACATGCCACCAAAAAATATTTTGTTTTTTGTCTTGTGTTATTTACATGCTGAAAAATACAAGCAATGAAGCAATAGTTTGAAAGCTCCAGCAAAAATGCAGTATTTTCTGAAGTATTCTCTAAAATTGACTTCTTAAGCCTGAGGAAATATTTATCAGATGCAGAAGTAAAAGAAATTTGTCCTGGTATCGTAAACCATATACTATCTCGACATCAGCACCAGATATGTTTACAATTTGTGGCAAATAATCACATGTAAACTCATTTCCATCATTCAAAGCTTCCTGGTATAACGTCATTGTGGCACGTTCTGCAATAGTAAAATGTCTGACCAGCTTTCCAGTATTTACATGCCATAATAGTAGAATAGCAAATAGAATAGTAGCACATTGCACGACATTGTCCAGAACTAATATGATTATGACTTGTTGATGAACAGTCAATTGAACTTGATTCAGATGTGTTGGAGGTACATGTATGCATATTTGAAATCTCTGTAAATTGTGCAACAGTAATTTTAACACCTCTAAGCTCGAACAAAATATTAGGTTTGTATGAGTTTTTGAAATATTCTACCAAGTTATTAATTGAATTTACTTCCAACAACACACATGTTCCATGAGAATGGGGCATACCAAATGAGTCTCTAGCATGAGAATCAAATATTTTAAATGAACCATTTGGTATACTATAAATAGATACGGTATTACATCCAATTGTTAATATAATTGAATTATAACTTTGTTGTATTTGTAACAAACATTGAAAACCATAGTCTAAAGGCATGACATATGGGATATTTTCATTCACAGTAGCTGCATGGAGGTTACCGGTGTAACTCTCACTGAACTCAAGATGGTAATTTGTGTTTAGCACTGTAACCATTGTTGATAATTATGTTAATAATAAATAAGATTGTCTTGATAATCTTGATAATGCAGAATATAATTCATTACCAATATTCATAATTTGAATCAAATCCCCTGAGTCGGTTATTGATTGATTACTGTAGTTATATATCAAAGCACATAAACTCATAGGAACGCATTGCTGTCCTGCATTTGGACCAAATACATTAACATTACCTTGACTATAAGGTGCATGAATAGTTTTACAAGGGTCAACAAAAGCAGGACCAGGATTCTTCTCAATGTCTCTACTAAGATTAAACTCGCAGCAATTCATTCTGTGGTTTAAGTTTTTGTAAGTTGCTGTTTCAGAATCATTTTGGCTTTGCTCTAAAGATTTTGTGGAAAATTTGCATCTCTTTTTGCTACGTTCAAAACGGAATGCACAAGTTTTCGATGCAACTGTTTGTTTTCTACTTCGTCTTTCCTGTACACGTTTTGTCTTTTTAATAACTCGAGGAAAATACCTCACTTGATCGCTCAGTAGTCTTTTACGCTCATGACTAGACGCACAAAGCAAACGATGAATTCGGGAAGACCTGGGACATTCTTTCTAATGTGCTTTCGAACCAGTTTCCTTAATTTTCTGTTTTTTTTCAAAAGACGTGAGAGTTTCTTAGCTGGGATTCTAGTAGGCGGTCGATCACGTCGACCAATATTGCGTTTTACAGTCACAGTCAATAACACACGCTTATGAAGAAATTTGGCATAACGTGATCTGCAGTCTTTTGTTGTTGATACACTGACAGACTGTGTGTCTTTATTAACAGTAACGTTTACAGATGAATCCAAATTAATATTGTCAACTGAAACATCGTGCTCCGACTTATTAGGCAACACTATGCACACACTTGTTGAAATTATAAACTCTTTAATTAATTGATGAATTACACCAACTTTATTTTGAATATCTTTAGCAACATTACAATAAGCAAATATCCAGCAAATACAGGCAAAAATAATACAAATTACAATTATAAAAGTTACCTGATCGCTATATTTAAAGCTTTGTAACACAGCATGAATGATTTCTTGGGACTCTTCGGTTAATGTCAATCCAGCATAATATTTACCCGTTCTTTTATCTTCAACGTTCTTCGTATTCAAACCATTTGAGATGCACTTCATAGCAGAGTTCATTGAGATATTCATAGAAGAGTTTTTGTGTAACATTGATTGAGATTGTATTGAGATTGATTGAGATTGTATTGAGATTGTTTGGTAAAATTTTTTGAGTATAATTTCTTTGAGATCGCAGACCAGCCCGTTTCGAAATCGCTCGGCATCTTTTAGTGTAGGCCTACTGCGATCGGCGTGTGTATTTGTAAGCATTGTGAGCGTATATAAACTTACGATCAAGGCACTTGCTAGCCACATTTTAAATACTGATAAGTCGATCACCAGGAAGAGAAAGAAAGAACTCGTCACGTGATCAACACGTCTTAGACGCCCGACCCCCCAATGGCAGAACGCCTGACACGCAGACGAAATTTAATGTAAACACTAAACACGGCAATACTATTTTTTCTAATATCTGTTCGATTGAATGTATTCGTGTGTCAAAACTTATATAAAAATCAACGGCAAGGTATACGAAACATATCTGTTACGAAATTACATCGGTTTAATGGATGTAAAGTGAGTAGTATAGGGAACAGGGCTGCGGGCTCAATCGATGTCAGCCGTGAATATAAATACCAAAACGTCGCCAAATTTATAACAAATCACGATTCGACAAAATTTAGTGTCGTTTCGGTAAATCTACGTTTACGGAAAACATCGGAAAACATCGAATAAGCCCACAACCCTGTTCTCTATACTACTACAGCAATCGTTAATCGAGCTAAACACCCCTCCCGTTTTCTACTCAATTGATGTCAAACACATGCGAGACTAGCGAAACAACACCAAATTTATACCAAATCACGATTTTCGCTAAATTTGGTGTTATTTCAGTCATATTTTAAAAATAGAATGTGTCGTTTCAAAATTCTCGCAAATTACATTTAGGAAAAAATAGAAAGTGTCATTTCAACATTTTCGCGTGTTAAAAAAAATGTGGTGCGAGCGGTCTTACATATTAAAAAATAGAAAGTGCCATTTCAACATTTTCGCAAATTTGTCGAATCACATTTAAAAAATAGAAAGCGCCGTCTCAACATTTTCACAAATTTGTCAAATCACATTTAAAAAATAGAAAGTGTCGTTTCAACATTTTCACAAATTTGTCAAATCACATTTTCACAAATTTGTCAAATCACATTTAAAAATAGAAAGTGTCGTTTCAACATTTTCACAAATTTGTGTCAAATCACATTTAAAAAATAGTCGTAAAAGTGTCTCACGCGTGATAAAATTGCCACCTGTTAATAATAGATTAGTCCGTTTGTTCACTATTTTCAGCGTTTGTTGCCTTACTTTTAAAATGGTGATCGTACACATATTTCGACGTTGTGATCCCTCCTGACAACAAACCCAAGAAAGGCACGCTCGGCGTTATAATCGCGACGATGCTCTCAACGTCTTTCTTTAGTAACGGGTCTTTTTGCAACTCGTCGTTTAGTTCGTCAGGATTTTCAATAGCGTTCAACCCATCTAGTAAGCTGGCGAATTTGCTGATTAGCAAGTCAGTGAGAAAAGCGTTTGCGATTTCCATTCTCTTCAACTCGTATTGGCGCCATATCTTGTCGATAACCTTTGCGGACGCTTTTTTAATATACGCCTCAGATTGGCTCACCACACCATCGCCAGACAGTCTAATTAGTTCAGATCTCCTAACGTCAATGTTGTCTTCCACAGTCGAAGTGTCAGCGGTCTCCTCAACTAACTCCTCAATCGTGGGGTTTTCTTCACTTTTGCGTTTCACCATCGCGTTATTACTTATAGCCGTATTTTATTGCGGAATAACAACTTCGTGACTGTATGGATAGCGCAGTGAGATTTCGAGTCTAGCGTACTTGTTATTTTTTAATGCGGTCACAATCGTCGATGCTTCCTCTTTGCTAATGTTTCCGAGATAGTCGTCAATAACAACCTTCATATCACCTCTGCTCGGACAGTAAAAGCAAATGAGCTTACTAATGTTTTCTCTATACGGTTTTGCGATCGACGTCAGTTGTTGTGTGATGACAATAACGCTCAACATAAAATGTCGCGCACTAAAAGCTAAGTTGACCAATTGACTAGTCCTATTCTTGACGTCCTGTCCACTCGCGCAGTCGTCCAACACAATCAGAGTGTTAGTACCTTTAAAAACGTTAGTCACACACTTGAGAACAGCGTCGACACTGTCTTGTGTGCAGTCTATCGCTAACACGTCAGGGTCGCGTACATATTTCCAATCTTGATACGCTTTGTTCCACTCAAAAGTAGGACAAATCAACACAATGTAGTCAAACTTACCGCGATACTCAGACTCTAGTGTGTTGAGTAGATAATGCGTCTTACCACAAGCTGTCATACCAACAATTAGCGCATTAAACGGGGTCTCCATTAACTTACGTTTGATTTAATACTGGATTGACTGCAACCCATTGTTCATGAAGTTGACCAACCCATCACTCATCACAAACACCCTGCACATAACGTTCGCAGTCGTCGCTTTCTTAGTGATCTCAAGAAGCACGCCGGATTGTGTGTTCACAATTTTTTTACCAGTGGCGACGTTGTAATTATCTTGAACGCTCCTCAAGTCGATGACTAACGCAAAACTGCTTTTGTAGAATTTCTGTATGGTCATGAACTGAGCGTGCTCTTCACCCAACCCAAACAATCGTTTCGCTTCTGCGTAGAACTTCGACTTTGGGATGCCTTGTGAGTGCACACTATTTGGCACACCTTCAATTGTGATTCTAACACTCTCGATATTTGGGTAAAGAAACTCCTCACTGTCTGTTCGCACCTTATTCGTGAATAGCAACACAATCGCCTTCATGCTTTTTCTTGGAAGATTAATGTTTTCGTTCACAATGGTCGTGCCCTTATCCCATTCAGTGGTTTTCATCAATGTAACGTGTTCGTATGACAAACTACGACCACTTGCATAGCCTGACGTTATTTCGTCAGCGAGCTCCTGGTTGTCAATCGTTTCATACTCAAGCTCGAGATTCTCCAGAGTGTATCCACCCACAGCGCTACCGGATTGCGCCACCATAATGTCTGTGGCCTTCGGAAGTGTGATCACGTACTGCAAGTTGTTGTTCATGCTAAAAGGAGCGTACAACCCGTGGTCGTTCATGATCTTACCGAGCTTAATCCGCTGCTTCGTCCCAATCACACCAAACATTAACGCGTCACTAACCTTAACAACGTCTCCACTCGTCGCGCCACTATCATCCTTAGAAATTAGCTTTCTCAAGTTCTCACCACCAATACCATAATCAATCATTTGATTTCGCACAGTGATGCTTTCCCAAAGGTCGCGATAAACACTAGTGTAATTTTCCCCACTGTTGTCGTACACAGCTTCTCCAGCTAGCCTCACAACAAGTTTCTCAACCAACAACTTGCTCACATTGTTCAAGAACCAGCTTTTGGCGTTTGCATTCTTAAAGTCGAACACTAGACCCAACGACCCAGGCACCAAACAGCTGCTAACCTTAAGCTTTGGTATATCAATGTAAAGTTCCTCGCCAGGACTGACTTTATTAGGATTCAACGTGATCACATGCTGCGTTCTCACCCCTCTTATGACGCCCATAGTCGCTCGTCTAAAACCAGGGCTCAACTCTGCTGACGTGATGTTCATATACTTTACATATGTTTTGTTACTACCGTTTTAGCTTGTAATAATCATACACAAACCACGCAAGTACCACCACAAGTACCCACAGATTTTGAGCCAACCATGCGAGACCCTTCGCACCCAACGTCAACGCATTATAAACTAAATTAGCCAACCCAACAGCCCATGGACCCATCTTCACTATCGCGTTCTTAACAGCCTGTGCGAATGACCTCGTGGCCATAGCGCCTTTCGTAACAGCGGACCTACCAGCGATAATAATTGTTGTTATAATTCCAGCCATTGAAATTGCTACAGCGCTCAACCCAACCATATTCTCTTTAGCCCATTCCTTGAGTCTCTGAAACCTGTCAATGTCGACTTCTTGTTGCTCTCTAACCTCCTCTATTTCTAACTGTCCTAAAGTTCTGTATTTAGCTTGCGTAAGTCCAATCACTCTTTCGTGTAGATCAATGTACTCTTCGTTCTCTGCAGTTGTAAGGTCTTTCTCCTCGAGCTCTACTATTCTTTCGTTCGCTTTGTCTATCACTTCTTGAAAATGGTTTGCTTGTATTCGCAATGCACCATTGACACCTATTCTTGATTCGCGCGCCACACCGTCACTTGGGTTGAGCACACCATTCAGCTCGCGGTTTTCGTCTGGTGATAGCCCAGGTGTGTCATCATAACCCACTCTTGTCTCAATTACTGGGAAGTCATCTGGGGTCGCTTCTGTTGTGACAGCTGTTGTTTCTGTACTCTCGGGGATTTGATCAACTAACTGTTTGAACTGCTCAATCGCGTTTTTACTACTCACGTCTTTACTGTAGATCAAGCCTTTTCCCCCAGGTATTAGAATTCGTTTGGGCTTTCCATATTTACCATCTTTGTTCATCGGTTTGAAAAGAATAGACCCTGAGCCTGTCACATACGACCTGTTGGCTATTTCCCTTGACGCGACGTCATGACCGAGTTTTTTTTTATACAACTCATACGTTTTCTTATCTATTAGCTTGACTCTTTTTACTTGATTTTTTTCTACCTCTTTGTTGAACACGTTTATCTCATCCAATCTTCTATAAAGATCGTCTGACCTCACCTCAAGAGCCGTACTGTAGCTTGTGTCATTGACGTCACCATATGGCCCCTGTTCGATAAACTCCACCGCGGGGACTTCTGTGTTAGTTCCCCTTATTGTCACCGTCTTACCATCATCAGTGTCAACAAACGACGTCTCTTTTTGCCCACCTCGCCTCGCGTCTAGCTCACTCATTATCTTTTTCGCGTGGTCTTGATAGTCGTCGTAATTAACACGAACGTCTTCCGGCATGTTGTCTTCAGTGTACTCACCGTACATGCCTTCAATAAAATCTTCGATATCGGCGAGCGCCTTTTCTAATTGTTCATCACTCTCACCTTCGTACTTGTCAAAGTTTTCCATCTCGATCTCGTCAAAACCTTCCCCACCCTCAGCCATATTACATTAGCTCACATTTTGAATGTCGCTTTCTGGTATCCACGAATTATGTTTGCTCTCATAACCCAACCATTTAACCAGCGCCATCTTCCTCCCTCTGACTTTCTTTCTTTTCAACACCTTTTCGACTCTGTACACGTCGTCGCCACCACGTTCCCTATTGACCAGCGATAACTCCTGTTCATAAAATTTACCAATAATCTGTTCACCGGTGTGGTCCTCAATTTCGTACACATTCGGATCACCACGAATAACCTTTACCACTTTAAACAGCTCTTCAGTGAAGTTGGCTTCATAACCCTTTGTGAACACACTCTTGTATTTACTAATTCTCACTGACTCACCAACTCTAAACTTTGGCAATGGGTTGTCTGCAAAATGATGACCAAACAAAGTGGTCCAAACTTCACCCTCGTTCGACTTATTGACGTCCTTTGGCTTCATCATAGTGCTTCGATTCACATTGCTATTGTAATTGCCCACGAACTGGCCCAAAACGTCAATCCATTTGTACGTCCCATGAGTGTAAAAGTACTTCCACATAATACTCTTCAGACTTCTATTAAAACGCTCAACAACAGCGGCCTTTTTATCACTCTTAGTGCTGAAATATTCGACGCCATGTTCTTTCAACAAACTTTTCACACCAACGTTGTAGAACTCAAGTCCGTCGTCAAATTGCGCTAACTTAGGCATGGTTCCAAACCGATCTTTAAAGTCAACCAACAATTTTCCAACAGCCTTAGTCATGTTCTTAGTGTCTTTTCTGTAAACTGCAATGCCAAAAGCGTATCTACTCAATATTTCAATGCCTGTCAGTATCCAATAATAACCTCCATTCTGTTTTGAGTACTTACTCATGTCCACTAAGTCCATTTGAAGCTCTTCACCAAGAAATCCAACAAAAGTCGCACGGAATTTATGTCTTCTCACAATGGGTTTGTACCTAGTGTAAGTGTCCTGCGCTGTCAACCACTCTTTCACTGTTTTTCTAGTTACTTTCAATCCGTCTCCTAACGCACTTTGATACAGCCTCTCTACACCACTGTACCCTGTCTTAGGATTATAATAAATGTCTCTCAACCCTTGCTCTGTCTCCACACCGAGTTCCATATAATTCACACAATATACAGTTCCAATAGCACCGCGCAGACGTCAGCGTCACCGTTGTTTGGTTTGACGCGAAACGTCATACTTGGGTAAATACCTTTTTTAATTCTCACCTTTGACTCAACATATGCATAACGTTGTATCCCTCCATCTAGAGACTGCTCGGTGGGTATTGGCAATGTTGTGATCACATCACTACGCTTCCCATCAGTGCCCACGTTGCTCTCCGTCTCAACAGCGTCGCACGAGACCTCTACATACTTCAGACCTCTGTTCATGTCAACCTTGTTTAGGCTGTCGTGCCACTTAAAGTCTAGCGCAATTCTCGCGTCCTTCGCGAAACCAAGCAAAAGCCCAATGTCACCTAGCTGAAGTTCTACTCTAGCGATGGGGCCATACCCCACACGCCGAACTTTAACCCTACTTTTACCTGTGGCCACCAGTTTCTCCACCACGAGGTCTACACTAACCTCCCTGAGCGCGTGTCGTAGAGCTCTAGCCAACGCGTCGAAGTCGTAGTGACCCCCACCCAATCGAGTTGCCGCAGGTCTTGGCACTGGTGTTTCTGTACCAACAAATAAGAATCGAATATCATCACTACCAGTCACATTATCATAGTTCCAAAACACAGTGGCTGTCTTGACTATAATGTGTGGGTTATCGTGTGTGGCTACTACACTATAGTCAAAGGTCACAACTTTCTCTACACCTTCAATGAGCACCGTCAACTTTTGAGGGTTGTTGTGTGTACGCCGCTTTTCAGTGTAACCACCAGAGTCGAACCCATAGTTTAGACTCATTACTTTAGCGCGCGTTTAGCTACTCAAGCGTCGCGTACAAATCCAACAATATGTCACCAACATCAACACCACTACCATCTTGGTCAGTCACGCTAAAAACTAGCTGCGTAAAAGCGCCTTTGTTTATCGACACCTTCGACTCAATGTTGAAGAATTGTTGAACAGAGCTCTTCAGTGGTTGGGTGGTGGTCAATGGCAACTCAACGATAACCTCGCTTTTGCTACCATTAATAATGTTCTCAGGTCTGTTCACGATGCTGCAACCCACTTGTACGTACTTCAGCCCTTTGTTAACGTCCACAACATTAGGGCTGACCAAACCACTACTACTCACCGTTGTGTTATCGTTGAACCCTAAGAGCTCTCCAAATTTAAACAGCTCTAATTGTTGGTCAGTTCTTATCGCACACTTTGAATTGTGTTTGTTGGCTACTAGCTCAATAGCCCCTAATCCCTTCAACTCGTCAGCAATCATTTTAAAAGTGTGGTACCCAGGCTCAAAAACGTGTTTGTTGCTGTTGTAACTTATTTCATCATTCACACCAGTCTCCACATTAACGTAGTCCCAAAAGATGGTCGCTTTTTTTACTAGTAAGTGAGGATCTGAGCCAAACGTCAAGAGTGCCTCTGGTAGATCCACAGTCTCCGTTGGACCTCTAATCAACACTACAACCCTGACCATATAATACAGTGTGTGTTATGTAGATGCTAACAAAAAGAAAGCAAGGTGAACTAATTCTT
This sequence comes from Chrysogorgia sp. JL179-B06, assembly GCA_035772405.1. Taxonomy (NCBI): domain Eukaryota; kingdom Metazoa; phylum Cnidaria; class Anthozoa; order Scleralcyonacea; family Chrysogorgiidae; genus Chrysogorgia; species Chrysogorgia sp. JL179-B06. The sequence goes on along the minus strand of JAYKKM010000302.1, from coordinate 347,842 downwards.
CTTAGTGAGTTTCCAAACGCGCAACTAAACAAGTTTGAGTTTGGGTACAACCTTGCAGACGACAATAAAACAGTCAAGACCGTCGACATTTACTTCAAGTCAGGTCCAAAGCACTCTGACATGATAAACATAAAGTCATCAAAGTTCACGAAGAACAAGGGCTTCACGAAATTCCTTAGCAACACACCAAGATTCCCAAAAATATGGTCGAGCGATGGGCGTGTCCCAAAGTTACTACTGACGGAGACCCACAAGAGCTACAGAGAAGTCGCCACGTTTCCACCATATGTCCTAAATTACCCAACCCACAATTTTGACGTCTTTGTTGACGACAATAACTCCTTCAAATCAAATCTACCGAAAATATTCATCGACACCAAAAAACGTTACGACGACAAAGCAATTGGTGGTAACGTTAACACAGTTTGGACTCTAACGGAGAGTTACTATCAAGCGATCGCAGGTATGTACATCGCTACATATCGCTCAGGGGTGTCTCTACAGAACTTAAGTTATCACGTCGACGTTCCGAAGCAAGTCGTAGGTCTCATGAGGTTCCACGTGTACTTCACCATTCGTCGTGTGATGTTTCGTTTGAGTAAGAGTCAAGTTGACATTAACAACATCTTAAGACTGTACCTCCCTGACTGGCGACTTTTGAAAGGACATGTACCATTGACTGATGTTGACAATAGATACATCAAGGACATCCAAGGTGATTATCGTCGGTATTGCCCGAGACACTCTGACGGGTTCACACCATTAGGACAAGAACTACTAAACCAATCGATTGAAGTTTACATGTACGCCATTCTTGGAGCCCAAGCGAGGTCAAAGCAAAGCATCGTGGGAACTAGAGCTAGTGCTCGAGAAACGCAACAAATCTTTAGAGACATCGTTGAAAACGCTGTGGTTCAATATTCACCGAGTGTTTGGATCAACCTTATGAACAAAGCGATTAGTGACACCAACGTTAAGCTAGACACAGCTGTGACACCCAACACTTGGTTGATCCCCAGAAGCATGGTCTTGTTAAAGGACCCCATCGTTGGTTACAATAATGTGCTAAGAACTTCGTCCGAAACTGGGATGACGTTTGGGTATAATGACGGGTTGAACTACCACCGAGTGCCAAAAGCGAAGCACAAAAAAGTCCACCAAGCGGCAGGACTTCACTTGGAAACTCTAGTTACACCACCTGCAAAGAAAACAGTGGTCACCACCAATCAAATAGCGCAGACCACCACAAGTAAGTCAGACACCACGACAACGCTGGCGATAATCTTAGGGTTCTCAGCAGTCTCTGGCTATTTAGTAACCAAATACACCTTAAAGTAGTAATGAGCCTAAACTATGGGTATGAGTCTGACGACCCTCACGATAAAATACTAAAGAGAACGAAAAGACATCTAGACGAAGATCCTAAATTAAGCGCGACTGGTGGAAGGATGTCTGGAATAATAGACATGCAAGGCTCAGCGATAAAAAACGTAGCAGACCCAGTCGATGACTCAGACGCTACCAATAAAAGAACTCTAGAGCAACTACTATCAGGTTTCCTCAAGAGTCAGTCCTACAACATTGTGCTCGACTTCAACGTTAGCACACACGCCTTGAAAAACGTGGAGTTTCACACCAACGGCTCAAACAAAGTGAAAGCCATTGGTGAAACAAGTAAATTAGTGCAAAACAACCCAGCTTATGGTCCTATTGTCGGCGTCAGCGGTGTGAGTCAAAGTTTTCTATCCCCTGTGTTAACACCAATCCCACTTGAGTCAGGTCTCCATTTTAACTGCCCCAGTATGCAATGGTGTGATCTTTCCATTTTTGTTGTGGTGAGGTTACCCATGAGAACCGCTGGGTCAAATTGGGAGACAATTATATCAAACGACGATGGTCAGTGGGACAAGTTCATAGGGTACAAGACTGGTGTGACCAACGGACTCGCGTATGGTGGTAGCGTCCCAGCAATGGAGAGCATATGCACTGTTCCAAGTGGCGTTGACCTCACAAAAATGCATATGATATCAATACACTGGCAAATGTACAATTCACATGTCAGAGTCAACAACGTTAAGTCAACCGATTCAGACTTCGTAGCGAATATGAAAAAGATAGGCACACCCTACGGAACAATTTTTGGAATACATCGACCAAGAATACCACTCGCACCTTATGCGTACCCATCGTTGATAGAATTCTACGGTGTGAAAATTGTGAGTGGCTACATGACGAACCGAGACATCATAATCATGGGTGGAAAAATGATGAAGGAATATGGTGTAAAGTAAATGGGAGCATGTATTTCGAGACCTCATGAAACATATAAGATAAATAAGACGACTGACCACATGTTCAAAGCTGGTGGATCATTTGGTCGCGGTGACGTTACTCTCGAGCTCCACGCTGAGATTGGTATGAGGTCTAAAAAGACTTACGGCAAACCTATTATGTTACCAGAATCAGACGCTGTGGGAGTGGTAGGAGACGTGACCTAAGTTAAAATGGGTTGGTCTCAGCTTCGAAGATCCCAGCTTCGAAGATTTAGAAAACTGATTCGTAACATTAGAAACTTTTTCAGACGACGTAGAAAACTGAAGACTAATAAAACACAGCTGCTGCATTGGTACACAACAAACCAGATCTATAAAAAACCTGACACCTATGTCGAGTAGTTTTTTTTTTGCGGGGCTATAGTAATGGCAACCAACTCAGTGCAATTATTCGATGGTCACCAAATCACAACGGTTAATCACAACGGTGAAATATGGTTCAAAGCGAAAGAAGTCGCGAGCGCTCTAGGTTATGCTCGACCAAAAGATGCAGTGCACGACCACGTCGAACCTGACTGTAAAATGAAGATGGAACAGACCTCGTTTATCAACGAACTTGGGGTCTACTCATTGACGTTCTCGAGTAAATTGGAGCGCGCGAAACACTTTGGAAGGTGGGTGCACACAGAAGTCTTACCAAGCGTTAGAAAAAGTTTAGCCGACGTTGGTCTCAAACACAATCAGTTTAAAATGATCACTGAGTTCGATCTCCATACGAAAGTCGTTGGTTTTCTTAGGAAATACTATCCAGAAGCTATTTTGATAGCCGCTTGTGGTGAAAATCAAGACACTCCGAGTAAAAGAATAAATTCGTGGAAAAAAGGTTACCAACGTGGAACACCTGACTTGATTATTGCCAATGCAAACCGACAGCACAGCGGACTCGTGATTGAGTTCAAGAATCCAGGTGGCACAGGCAAGACATCTGAAGAGCAGGAGTCTCTGCTACTCAGATACAAATCCGCTGGGTATCTAACACTCTTGTGTGACTCGTACGACGACGCTATTACCACGGTAGTAAAATATTTCTTTGACGTTGGGTTTCAGTGCTCCCAGTGTTTTCGTAAATTTAAAAATAAATCAGCGCTAAGTAACCACGAGAGACGCTATTGTAAAGAGACTTTTTAGACAGTGAGTAGTAAGTCGAATTAGCGCTCGTTCTCGTTGTTGAGACGACACTTGAGGTGACAACTGCTCTAACATTTTTAAAATATATTCTCTAACTTGATAAAGGTGTCTGCGAAGGTTTCTCTGACCACTGTGTGAAAAAATGTTTCTACGACACATTGGACGCTTCGTGTGACCAATGTCTAAATTTAATAAAGTGGGGTATCCGAGAACACCCTTAATTTTGTATGGAAGGATGATGACGTCTGCACACTGCACGATATTGCTCAGCGCCACCAACGAATGATGGTCCTGGGTTGTATCTCCAAGTGAATGGCGCGTCAACAGTTGTTCCGTAAGTGTCGCGACAAACGGCGCAATACGCTTTTAGAAATGTGGTGTCGTCTGCCATTGGGAACAACGTGTCGAGCTCACCAATTCTTTTTAAATGCTCCGTTGATATGAGACCACAAATAATGACGTGAATGCCAGCTTTAATGTATTCGCGAATAATTGGGAGTAACCCAGAGTACCAATGGCCTTCATCGATGCCAATGACGTCATAGTCAGCTATCTCGGAAGAACTCGGGAGGTTGGTGATTAACTTCGCAGGTAAACTGTCTGATCCAACAACAATGGTCTGACGATGTGTGGAGAACGCGTGGTCAGTTCGCCTAGTGTCGCCTGTGTTGTTCATGTAGAGGACTTTGAGCCCTGATTTACTTAACGCGATTAACCTACGAAGAGTCTCTGTTGTTTTTCCCGCAAACATGGGACCAATCACGATTTCTAGTTTACCGGTTTTCTTCATGATTACTATACCTCCAGAGAAATGTTCTCTCCTGTTGCGGTAACTGTTGTTCGTTGTTAAATATCCGCTGGAGCTCTAAGTTTCTAAGATGGGACCTCGAGCTCTCGTGTCTCAAGCGATGCATTGGGTTGTTGGTGACCACACCGCATGGGTGACAGGTGTACACGTTTTCGTCTCTCGCGAAGTGTCTGTGGGCGGGCGAGAGTACGTGGTCCCTGATATCGTCCACACCTAGTATTTCCTTACACCCAACCTTGCAAACGTGAACGTCGCGGTTCGCGGCGAGATCTAGCCACGCTTTGGCTTTGGTTGGGCATGGTTTCCATATAAGGGTCACTAAGAACACTTGGAGGAAGTTACCGAGTAACGTACCGTTGGACCCACTAGGGTTGTTCAAGTAGACATCACTTGCTAACATAAGGTACTTGAATGATGAGTAACACCACACAGGGATTACGCTAGCTAATCTATCAGCAATCTCCTTGGCTCTATCTTCTCGAAGATCGATCCAAGTGTCGTGAAGATGCCTCGCACAGTCGACCTGGGGGATAGGCTGTTTTATTAACACCTCTTCACATCTGAGGTCGAGCAGATCGTATATTGAAAAGTACTCGTTTAAGACGTTGGGTCCATTGTCGACTCGTGGGGTAGACACACTGACAAAGGCCGTTCTCAGCAAGCGGTCAATAACTTCTTCGCTAACCTCTCGGTCTTGAGTCATTATGTTATACTCCCAGAAAAAATCCTAATTTTTAGTGCGTTTGGTCTGGAACTGTGAGACACCTGTGAGGTCAACTGTGAGATACCTGTGAGGTCATCTGTGAGATACCTGTGAGGTCAACTGTGAGTAAGATAACACGTGATAGTGTATTAGATGGTTGAAGACCCACAGACGGCTGTTGAAGCTAAGATCACAGCTGATGTGAAAAGTGTTAAGGTAAAGGACCCAAAGCGTGTCGCTGCTGGCAAAAAGTTGGCTGAGATATCGAAAGCTGCGAAAGAAAAAAAAATGCGCGAAATGATAGTTAGCGAAGAACGAGGTGGTGAGTGGAGCTATGGTTACATTGTCGGAACACTTGGTGTTATCATTGCTGCTGCTTCACTATGGCACACAATTAGTAGTGAAAAAGAGACACAATTAGAACCTGTGAGTACCACACCAGCTAGTGTGTCAGAGAGTCATAAAACTCGTCGTCCAGCGTTAGACACATTTGATTCTTAAACAAAACACACGACAATGTATATGGCTGCGATCGATCGAAAAGAACTTATGAGCGAATTGTACGACGCGCTACTTGTTACGACTGGTGCTGTGGCAGTGAGTATGATTTCTAAAAGGGCTTTGGGAGAACCATTGGGAACACCAGAGACTGTGAAAGGCACAGTGAAACTTGCTGCAGCTGTTGGTGCAGGAACGCTGTTAGTAAAATGGCTGCAATCGAAAAAGTGGATACCGACAGATCCATTCAAATCAACGTAAGTTAATGGTGAGTGTTGTGGCTGGAGGGATATTTAATGCAGTGGCTTTCGCAGGCGCTGGCTTTATGTTTTCAAAGTTTAATCACACAGGCTATGAAGCTGAGATGGAGAGACACAACCATGCGTTGGAACAGTTAGCCAGCGCGAAAGAAGCGTGGTATGAGAATGAGGTCGCCAAGAAAGATAAGATCCAGCGTTTACGGCAAATGCTCTCAGACGCTAACGCTGACATCAATAACACAAACCATGCGTTGGAAGAACTTAGAAGCGTAATGACTATTCAGTACAGCGGACGAGTGTTCACTGACCTCCCGAGGGTCGCGGATTACTACCAACCGAGTGCGGAAATGAAGGAATACCAATTATTGTTTGTTAGCGCGCTAGGTTTGGGTAGTGGAGTAGCGGTGTGGGCGCTAACTCAATAAAAAATGTTGGAGTAGTATAAGAGTGATGGACAAACTTATGAGGCAGATGAGTTATGGCTTAACAATTGACGAGATCGCGAGTGAGACGCAAACTGAGTGTGGAGACACCCTCATAATTTACTACTGCTCGGATTGTGACGTTGTGAAAAACATGACCAACTGCGGTGGGTACGCGTGTCCAAAGTGTGGCGACACCGAATGGGGTTACACTCAGAGTTACAGCGACATGAGGCTCACACGACTAAAAAGCGTTCACAAACGGTCTTGGTGGATGGGGAGGAGACTGCGGGATGTTGTGAAGGGTGAGCACCTTGAGTTGATAAAAGAGGACTTCTTGAAAGTTGTCAATGTGTTGCACTCATACAATTTGATAAAGGGTAGAAACGTCAGCAGATACGGGTACTACATTATTAGGTTGTGTCATAGAAGACGAGTCAAGACACTTGAGAAGGTGTCAGACCTCAAAGACGGGAAGGTGAAAGACTTGTTCGACGATAATTTGTTTGGGGTGGTGTACCCAAAACTAGGATGGTGTGAAAGTGGCGACAATTATTACGACGAGTGGTTTAGGAAAAAACAAGTGTAGTATATAGAAGCCAATGAGTCGGACTGTGAAAAACCCACTGACAAAAAGACGGGCGTATAAGACGAGTGCAGCCGTTGTCAACTCACTAACAGATAAAGCGACCAACGTTCACGGCTTTTTTGGGGGCCAAGAAACACAACCTGTAGTCGAAGACCTCACACCGTCAACGTATCCGTTAGATCAATTGTTGTTGTCTTCGCAGATGGTGGCTCTATGTCTTCAATGTTTTAAACACTAAGGCTACGAAGCTGAGATGAGAAGACGTAACCATACGTTGGAACAGCTGGCCAGTGCGAAAGAAGTGTGGTATGAAAATGAAGTCGCTAAAAAAGATCAGATTCAGCGTTTGCGACAACAGCTCTCAGATGCTAATCCCAAAACTAGGATGGCGCGAAAGTGGTGACAATTATTACGACGAGTGGTTTAGGAAAAAAAACAAGTGTAGTATATAGAAGCCATGGGTGACGTCACAGAAAACTCACTTGTTAGAAATGGTGCAGCCGTTGTAAATCCACTAACAGGTAGAGCAGTCAACGTTCACGGGCGAGTCTACAATCAACTTGTTAGAGACGGTGTTTTTAGCGACACAACAAATGTTAGTACTATTAATCCGCTGACAAACAGGCGAGCTAACGTTGGCAGTCGGACGCACACCCGTCTTGTCAGAAACCAGGAGGCACAACCCACAGTTGAAGACCATAGCCCACGGCTGTTGGATCGAGCACTGAGAGGGTTCACAAGGTCTTATGGAGTCGAGGTAATTGACGACAGAGACATCAATCAGGTGAACGGCAGTAGAAGCGCTGTCATCAACCTCTTGAGACGTGAGTTGGGTGAGACCAATGGAATGAAAGTGGTAGAGACAGTTAAGGTCACTTTTGAGAAAGTCCTAGAGCGTGATAAGACCACATACAAAACTGCCTACTTTAACAGCGAAACGTTTGTCGTCATTAATGAGCGTGACATCGAAGGTGTTGCCAACCGTGGATCGGAACAAATCTTGACACGGATAGCTGGGTGGCTATCTGAGGGGTCTGGATGGACTATCGACAAAATAGATGCACACTACGTTAATGTCGCTATTTACAGACCTTTGCATGGGAGTAGCTACATTGTGTCGCCAAAGGAGCTGTGCAACAGTATGAAGGGTCTGATAAACGTAAATAACGATGATGACAACGAGTGCTTTAGATGGTGTCACCTCGCACACAAATTTCCTGTTGGAAAAAACTCTGACAGAACGTCAAAGTACGCTAGGCATGTCGGTGAGCTGAACTATGACGGAATTGACTTCCCAGTCACACTCAAAGACTACAACAAGATCGAAAAGGCTAACGAAATTAGCATCAATGTTTTTGGGTACGAAAGTAAGCAGCCATTCCCTGTGTACGTTTCTAAGGAGACGTATCCTGACCATATGGACCTACTGTTGATAACTAATGACGTGGGCAACAAGCATTATGTGTACATTCGCGATTTCGACAAATTCATGTACCGTCAGACAAAGTATAAGGCGAGAAAGCACTTTTGTAGGTGTTGTTTGCAGTGTTTTACCCGAGCGGACGTGCTTGAAAGTCATATTGAAGTGTGTTTGGTCATTAATGGGAAGCAAGCTATTAAAATGCCACAAAAAGGCGCGAAAGTAAAATATGAGAATTTTAGCAGACAATTAAATGTACCATTTGTGGTGTATGCAGACTTCGAGGCTATCACACAGAAGGTGCACACAACAAAGCTGTCAAGCGAGAGTAGCTACACAAACGCTTACCAGAGACACGTTGACTGCGGTTATGGGTATAAATTAGTTTGTTGCTACGACAACGAGTACAGTAAGCCAGTAAAAGTGTATCGCGGTGAAAACGCAGTCAACAAGTTCATTGGGGAGATGTTAGAAATTGTTGAATATTGTAAAGAGACATCTGAGAGTCACTTTAACAAAGAGATGATACTGACTGACGACGATAAGAAGAATTTCGACGAGGTCAAGAGTTGTCATATTTGTAGCGTTGAGTACACTGACGCTGACGTTAGAGTGAGAGACCACTGTCACGTGTTAGGTAAGTACAGAGGGTCTGCGCATCGTGACTGTAATGTGAACTTTAAGTTGACTGACAAAATTCCTGTGATCTTTCATAACTTACGCGGCTATGATAGCCATTTCATTATGCAGGAGATTGGTAAGTTTGGCCAAGACATAAATGTGATACCAAACAACATGGAGAAGTACATGGCGTTCATGCTTGGAAAAAACTTGGTGTTCTTGGACAGCTTTCAGTTCATGGGTAGCTCTTTGGACAACTTGGTGAAGAACCTACCAAGAGACGCTTTCAAATACACGTCAGAAGTGTTTCATGAAACAGGGTTAGCACTCATGACAAGAAAGGGGGTCTACCCCTATGACTACATGGACTCCTTTGAGAAATTCGATGAATGTGAGTTACCCTCTAAAAAAGACTTTTACAGCGTTCTGAACGACGAGCATATTACGGAAGAAATGCATGAGCGCGCCATTGACGTGTGGGACTACTTCGACGTTGAAAATATGGGTGGGTATCACGACCTGTATTTGAAAAGTGATGTGCTCTTGCTCGCCGACGTTTTTGAGAACTTTAGAAAGACATGCCATCGTGAGTACAAACTAGACCCGTGTCACTATTTCACATCACCTGGATTGGCTTGGGATGCTATGTTAAAGATGACTGGAGTGGAACTCGAACTATTGTCCGACATTGACATGTTCCAGTTTGTAGAGTTAGGCATGCGTGGTGGTGTGAGCTACATATGTAACAGACATGGTGTGGCGAATAATAAGTACATGGAAGGGTATGACAAAGAGCGAGAGTCGAAGTATTTGATGTACCTTGATGCCAACAATCTGTATGGATGGGCGATGAGCCAAAGTTTACCTACGGGTGGCTTCAAGTGGTTGACTGAGAAAGAGATAAAAAAAGTTAATCTATGCGACTATCACGACGGTAGTAAAAAGGGTCTGTTGCTTGAAGTCGACTTGGAATACCCAGACCATTTGCATGACCTACACAACGACTACCCGGTGGCTCCTGAGAAGATGGAAATAACTGTCGACATGTTGTCGGAGTACTGCACGAAAATTAAAAATAAGTTTAATGTGAGTGTTGGCGGTGTGAAGAAGCTGGTGACTAATTTGATGAACAAAAAAAAGTATGTGTGTCACTATAGAAATCTGCAGTTGTATGTAGATCTTGGATTGAAAATCAAAAAGGTGCATAGGGTCCTACAGTTTGACCAGTCTAAGTGGTTGGGTAAGTACATTGACTTTAACACAGTCAAAAGAACTGCGGCTAAGAACGCTTTTGAGAAGGACTTTTTCAAGTTGATGAACAATAGTGTGTTCGGAAAAACGATGGAGAATTTGAGGAAGCGTGTGGATGTAAGATTAGTGACCACCGAGAAAAAGTTAGAAAAGCTTGTCTCGAAGCCGACGTTTGTGTCTTGCAAAATATTTAGCGAGAACTTAGTCGCTGTCCACAAAGTCAAAGAAACGCTGACATTAAATAGACCTGCATATGTGGGTATGTGCATACTAGACTTGAGCAAAACGCTGATGTACAATTTTCACTACAATTATATTATGAAAAAGTACTCTAGCGACACCTGTAGATTGCACTTCACTGACACTGACAGTCTGTTGTACTCAATCAAAACTGGCGACGTCTACTCTGACTTTATGATGGAGCGCGAAAAGTTTGACAATAGCGACTACCCCGTAGACAGCCCATTCGCTTTTAAAGAGAATAAGAAAGTTATTGGGAAGATGAAGGACGAGTGCGCTGGAACGCCAATTATTGAGTTCGTCGGGTTGCGCAGTAAAATGTACAGCTATTTGAAAGAGGGTGGAGGCGGCGGGAAAACCGCTAAAGGTATTAGAAAGAATATAATTAAAAAAGTGATCAGACACGAAGATTACAAAAGTGTGTTACTCGAGCAGAAACAATTGCGACACACAATGAAGACCATTAGAAGTGTCAAGCATCAGCTCGGTAGTTATGAAATTAATAAGGTGTCGTTATCCTGTTTTGACGATAAACGATACCTTCTAGAAAATGGTATTGACTCCTATGCGTATGGTCACAAAAACATTGAAGTGAGAGGCGACAAACGCTGAAAATAGTGAACAAACGGACTAATCTATTATTAACAGGTGGCAATAACCTAATTTGCATAACAGGTGGCAATTTTATCACGCGTGAGACACTTTTACGATACATAAATTTGTAAAAATGTAATTTGACAAATTTGTGAAAATGTTGAAACGACACTTTCTATTTTTAAATGTGATTTGACAAATTTGTGAAAATGTGATTTGACAAATTTGTGAAAATGTTGAAACGACACTTTCTATTTTTTAAATGTGATTTGACAAATTTGTGAAAATGTTGAGACGGCGCTTTCTATTTTTTAAATGTGATTCGACAAATTTGTGAAAATGTTGAAATGGCACTTTCTATTTTTTAATATGTAAGACCGCTCGCACCACATTTTTTTTAACACGCGAAAATGTTGAAATGACACTTTCTATTTTTTCCTAAATGTAATTTGCGAGAATTTTGAAACGACACATTCTATTTTTAAAATATGACTGAAATAACACCAAATTTAGCGAAAATCGTGATTTGGTATAAATTTGGTGTTGTTTCGCTAGTCTCGCATGTGTTTGACATCAATTGAGTAGAAAACGGGAGGGGTGTTTAGCTCGATTAACGATTGCTGTAGTAGTATAGAGAACAGGGTTGTGGGCTTATTCGATGTTTTCCGATGTTTTCCGTAAACGTAGATTTACCGAAACGACACTAAATTTTGTCGAATCGTGATTTGTTATAAATTTGGCGACGTTTTGGTATTTATATTCACGGCTGACATCGATTGAGCCCGCAGCCCTGTTCCCTATACTACTAAAGTGATCATTTCGATATAGAATTGATTTAAATCGGACAAAAACACAACGTTTCATAATGATTAATATTACGGAGTTTCGCAGGATAAATGTCAACACAGCATAATAATATTTCCCTGTCCTTCGGCTGTCCATTCTGTCTTCATGATTGATCTCTCATCTGTGTTTCTTTCATCTTGGAGATAATCTTTGCTATGGTTTGCAGGTTTACAGGTCTCGGTAAACTTTCCAACTGCGATTCATTGTCAAAAAAACGAAAGTCCGAAATCGCTTTGCCTTGCAACGACTATCTATGTTATGTTTACGTTTCGTCCACGGTTCTCTTTTTAATCTCTCATCTGTGTTCTCTCAGTCATCCAGTTATCCTGGAGAGAATCTTTGCATTAATTTGCGGGTTTACAGGTCTCGTAAATGCTTTTCAGACTGCGATTCATTGACAATAAAACTGGCCGAAATCGCTTTAATTCGCTATTTATACGCCCACGCAATAATTACATTCTCTCGACGTAAAAACGACGAACACGACGACGAACATGACGAACACAGAAATCAAGCTGGATTTAAGACTTGTGCTCACCACAGGTGGCCCAAGTAATAAGATATGGGTAAAATAAGATCTGGGTAAAATAAAACAGAATAAATTACCTGGTAAAAATGGATATGTGTACAACATCAAGTAAAATATTACGATAAAAAGATCAGTATATAAACATTATTATAATAGTGCTTCAAAGTTGTCAATATTCTTATAAGAGTCCATAAAAAATATCTTCAAAGCTGTCTTAAGCGAATGTACAGTATTCATTTTTTTAATGTGAACTGGTAGACTGTTCCACAGTTTTATTGATGATACAGTAAACGATCTCCCTCCATCACCACTACGCTTAAACTTTTATAGATCCAAATCTGGTTGATCTATTATGCAGTGAATTGTTAGTTAAGAATAGCTCTTCTATATAAGATGGGGCATTTCCAGACAATCTTTTGTGAATAAGTACACATTTGTTAATTTTGATGTCATCATAATAAGGAATCCAATTTAGTTTGTTGAAATTCTCTACCGTCCTTGTTTTGCCATCTAATCCAAGAATGACCCTAGCAGCTCTCTTTTGCAATCTAAAAACGCGCAGGAGTTCCTCTTTTGCACATGAACTCCATACCGAGCTTCCATACATCATGAGTGGTTTTATCACTGCGTTATAGTAGATTTTTCTTTCTCTTATGGGTAGGTAGCTACGGATTTTTTTCAGAAGACCAATTATTTGAGAAAGTTTATTACAAAGTTTATCTATATGGATAAATAATAGGACACTACTTGTTCGAGTTCGGTCTGGTTAACAGAAACTGCAAGATCTGGATTTGGTGTACGGGACCCTAATCTCTTGCCAACAATGAGCATAGACTTGGATTTCGCAGCATTTAGAATCATGTGGTTGTTGTCCGACCAACTATAAAGTGTGTCCATATCATCTTGCAGGTCTGATTGGATTTGGAAAGTATTTGAATAATGAGATGATGAGGTGAATGTTGTGTCATCAGCATAGGCATCCATCACTGAGTTTACTATTACTGAAGGAAGGTCGTTTACGGACAAGAGGAACAAAAGAGGTCCCAAGACACTTCCCTGAGGAACGCAGTAGTCAACAGGTAGAGGCGCTGATTTAAACCCATCGATGTTGACGAACTGTGAGCGACCATTTAGGTAGTTCCGTAATAGTTCAAGGCCGTTTTCATGTATACCGTACGCTTTTAGTTTGATAAGGAGAATCGAGTGATCTATAAGGTCAAATGCTTTGCTATAGTCAACAAAAATTAAGCCACTGACATTGTCATTGTCAAGGTTGAATAGAACATGATCAATAAGATGTATCAGTGCTGTGTCTGTCGAATGTTGTTTGCGAAAGCCGGATTGCAGATGGTACATTAGGTTATTTTCTTTGAGGTAGGTAGATAGAGCATCATCGATATGTCTCTCATATATTTTAGAAAGGATGGGAAGAACTGAAATAGGTCTATAATTGTCTTTGATTTCCTTACTGCCTTACTTGTAGATGGGGTTGATTTTGGCCGATTTCCACTTGGATGGAAAGCTGTTCGTTGTAATACAGTGATTTATAAGGCGTGCAACAGAACAAGAGATTGCTGATGCGGCTATCTTCAGGATTTTAGGGCTCAGTCCGTCAGCACCTGTTGCTTTGTAAGAAGGAATTTGTTGAAGTTGAATTTGTACCTTTGAGGACGTTGTCAACGGGAGGTAAAAAGGGGTGTGAAAAGGAATCTTGTTCTTTAGAAAATTTACTAATGACGTATTGTTAAAGTCAAGCATTGTGTTTGAGATTTGTCGGCATATTCGTGTAGAAGTAGTTAAACAGATTAGCAATGTCGTTCTTGTCTTTGATTGTTTTTCCTTCTTCGTCAATGTGTTGAATACAGTTTTCTTTGTTTGAGGTTTTTGAAAGGTCGTTGAGCAGCGTCCACAACTTTTTTGGGTTTTTTTGGTTCTCATTTATTTCAGATTTGTAAAATGATTTTTTTGCTCGTCTTATTTTGGTTGTAACCTTATGTTTCGCTGATTTAAATGAGGACCAGTCTGACGGATCTTGAGAAGTTTTTGCTTTTTTAAGAAGGTAATCCCTGTTTATTTCATTGTCAAACCACTTAGGTTTGCCCTGTGGAAAGCCAGAGCTCCTTTCAACACGGATTTCGCAAGACGTGTCATATTTGAATTTTTGCATACGATTAAATGGACCTGTTATCCCAAGAGATTACTTTAACAATGCTTCCTTCACCAACAACACCAGACGAATTAAACGATCTCGTCGTCCTTGCCCTTATTACGCAAACAGCACTGCTTGCTTACGGATACAATTGGCATGTAGTGGAGATATTGAGGCGAACCCAGGTCCAAGGCAAACACATAAATGTCACGAATGCGAGAAAACAATACGGAAAAATCAAAAAGAAGTTAATTGTACATCATGCCTTAACCTCTTTCATGCAAAATGCCTTGCTCTTACATGTGACCACAGAACTATTCTAAGCAGTTTTATTTGTTCCAGATGCCTGTGGACCGAATTACCTTATCGCGCACAGAACGATAGTTTCGCATTTGTTTTGGAACAATCTTTCCCTGCTCTTAATATAAGCTTCGACCAACATGAACAATTCAAGCACATGCAGTCTCTTACCGCTAGACCAAAACATCTAAAATTAATGCATCTTAATACCCAAAGTATGGTCTCCACTTTTGATGAGCTTGTATCAACCAATATCCCTTCGAAAGTAGTATAGAAAGTGGGGCTACCAGCGCATTTTTCCATTTTTTCATGCTTCGCAATCAAAATTGAAAAAGTTCGCTGTTAACCCCACTTTCGAGACTACTAAAATGGGACAAAATAAAATTCGTTAGAGTGAGACACGTCTTAGCTAGTGGGACTGAGAAGCCGCAACTCTCTGTTGTGACTGATAATTCTTTTCCCGAGTACAGTACGTTTAAACCTATCGTTTTGTTTATTACCGAAGAGTTGTCGTTTGATCTCTCTAGTCTGGTAGAGAAACAACAACTCTTCATTGAGTCTCGTTATCTTTTCCTCCACTGATTCACTACGTTCTACACTACTCTCAAAGGATCTAGCGATCATTACTGTGTGTGATCGCTAGAGCCTTGGAGAGTAGTGTAGAACACGGCGATACAAGGACGGTTTCCCAAAAGTTGGATCCATTAGGAGTATACACGGTTTGGAAAAGTGTGGTGGGACCTGTTAGTAGACAGTGTCGTACCCTTCTTCTTCGCTAGAATCAGAGGGTTTATAAGAGTGGTTGTACACGTGCTTACCAACAGTGACTCCACCAGATAAAATGCCGATTAGTGGTAAGTAGGGTCTTACTTTCTCGACTATGCGATATACGTCACGTTTTAAGAGCTCGTCTTTCTTTAGTTCGTTAGCTAGCTCTTCAGGGTTTTCGATAGCGTCGAATCCTCCAAGAGTACTACTAAACTTGCTAATAAGTAGGTCAGTCAGGAACTCGTTAGCTTTCTGCGTCCTTTTATGTTCGTACTCGACGTACAGTTTGTCTATTACTTTGCTTGATGCTTTTTTAATGTAAGCGACTGATTTGTTCAGTTCTCCATCCTCAGCGAGTCTAATCAGCTCGTCTCGTTTTTTGTCCACATCAGTTTGTGGGATGTCGTCAACTTCCGGTGTGTCGTAGACTTGTGGTGTGTCGTTTACTTCTTCCGAAACAGTGGATTCTGCGTCTTGTATCTCTTCAATGAGATCGTCAATTGGTTCAAGATTTTTTGTCTTGCGCTTTGGCATGTCCTATACTATACGACATGTTTTGTTTTCGCGGAACAACTACTTCGTACGAGTACGGATGCCTTAGAAGTATCTCCAATCTTGCGTACTCGTTGTCTTTCAACTGTTTTATTATTTTCTCAATCTCCGTTTTATCAACTCCATTAAGATAATCGTCTGCAATGGTTTTCATATCATTTCTGTTAGGGTTGTAGAATGTTGCTAACTTTGAGATGTTCTCACGATATGGTTTACTAATTGAGGTTAGTTGTTGCGTTATGACGATTGTGGACAGGTTGTAGTGTCTAACACTAAAGGCTAGTTTGACTAGTTCGCTTGTTCTGTTTTTAACGTCCTGCCCACCAGCACAATCGTCTAATATTATCAACGAGTTGGTACCTCTGTAGGTCTCGGCTACGTATTTAAGAATTACGTTTACTTTATCCTGCTCACACTGAATAGCGATAAAGTCTGGGTCTCTCAAGTATTTCCACTCTGTGTACGTTTTGTTCCATTCAAATGTTGGACATATAAGAATGATATACTCGAAGTGATTCATATATTCTTTCTCTATCATATCCAATAGGTAGTGTGTTTTACCACAGGCTGTCATACCAACAATTAGCATGTTAAAAGGCGTTTTCATATAGAATACTATATGTTTTAGTATTGGATTGATTGTAGATCGTTGTTGATAAGGTTTACAAGTCCGTCGGAGAGTACAAATATTCTACACATGACGTTCACTGTTGTGGCTTCTTTATTGATTTCCATCAATATTCCTGACTGAGTGTTCACGATCTTTTTTCCAGTGGCGACTTTTGCATTATCTTCGATAGATCTAAGGTCAACAACTAAAGCGAAACCGTCTTTGTAAAACTTTTGGACAGTCATGTGCTGGTCACAGTCTAGTTTTCGTCCAAATAGTCTTTTCGCTTCTCCCCATAGTCTTGATTTCGGTATTCCTTGACTGTAGACCATGTTTGGTACGCCTTCAATAGTGAGTTTCACCGACTCTATGTTTGGGTAGACGAATAACTCACTATCAGTTCTTGTTTTGTTTGCGAATAGTAGAACGACAGCTTTCATCGATTTTCTTGGTAGGTTAATATTCTCGTTTACTAGTGTGGTTCCTTTGTCCCACTCCACAGTCTTCATTAGTGTGACGTGTTCATACGGTAGAGATCTACCGGATGCATATAGAGATGATACTTCGCTAGCAATCTCTTGACTCTCGATAGTTTCGTACTCCAACTCAAGGTTCTGCAACGTGTAGCCAGCCACAGCTGATCCAGATTGAGCCACCATAATATCAGACGCTTTAGGTAGTGTGATTATGTACCTGAAATTGTTGTTCATGTTGTATGGTGCGTATAGACCGTGATCTTCTAGAATCTTGTCGATTTGAACCTTTTGTTTGGTGCCATGAATAGAGAACATCAAACCATCGCTAACTTTTTGTACGTTTCCACTGGCAGCGCCACTGTCGTCCTTTGAGATTAGCTTTCGAAGGTTCTCATTTGCTAGGCCGTATTCAACCATCTGAGCTCGCTCACTGTTAGATTTCCAGAGGTCTTTGTACGTACCGATGACGCTTTCACCACTATTGTCGTACACGGACTCACCAGCTAGTTTTATCACCAGTCTCTCGAGTAGTAGTCTCGAAAGGTTGTTAAGAAACCATGATTTCACGTTCGAACTTTTAAAGTCGAATAGAAGATGGAGACTGGAAGGTATTAGACAAGTGTTACCTTTCGTTTTCGGGATATCGATGTATAACTCCTCCCCTGGATTGGCTTTGTTGGGGTTTAGCGTTACAACGTGACGGGTTCTTGTACCTTTGATAGCGGATATTTCACGACGTCTATATCCAGGAAGCAATTCTTTTTCACTAGTATTCATGCTATATATTATAACACGTGTTTTATTTCCTCTGTTTGTACTGATCGTAGACGAACCAAGCTAGTGCTATCGCTAGGATCCATAGATTAGACGCTAACCAAGATATACCTGCAGCTCCCCACTTTAGCACAGTCGCCACCATGTTTAGCAGTCCAGCCAGTAGAGGACCAGCCTTTGTGGCTAGATTAGCTATAGCTTTCCCTAATTTTCCGAGTGCTTGACCACCTTTGAAGACAACGCTTCTAGCAGATATTATAATTGTGGTGATAAAAGAGGCTATGGTTATTCCTAAAGCTGAGGCACCCAACCAATTTTCCTTAAACCACTCCTTTATTTTTTGTAACCGAGTAATGTCCTCTTCTTGTTGTTCTCTAACCTCCTCACGTTCCAATTGTTCTAAGGTTAGGTCCCTAGCTATCTTGAGACCTGTCAATCGTTCGTACAACTCGATCTGCTTTCTGGAACCAACTTCCTCTTTATTCATAACTTCTGTAGTCTCATTAATAGCGTCCTGAAAATAGTCGGCTTGCACTCTTAGAAATTGTGGTCTAGTGTCTGGATCGATTGTATCATTTGGATTTAGAGTACCTTTTAACTCACGATTTTCTTCTTCTGTTAAACCAAACACGTTATCGTAGTTCACTTCTGTTTCAATTACTGGGAAGTCTTCACTTGAAACTGTGGTGTCTTCTGTTCTATCGTCAGTTGTCAGGGTGTCTCCGTTTTCTGTTTTATCGTCAGTTGTTGGGGTGTCTACTGTTCTAGCGTCAGTTGTTGTTGTGTCGGGGATTTGTTCAACTAACTTCTTAAACTGCTCAATCGCACTTTTACTTCTACTGTCTTTACTGTAGATTAAACCATTTTTTCCAGGTTTTAGTATTAGTTTAGGTTTCAAATATTCACCGTCTTCTCCTACCGGTTTGAAAAGAATAGAACCTGAGGGTGTCACGTACGACCTGTTGACTATATTCCTTGACACATCGTCATGACTAAGTCTTTTTTTATACAATCTATGTATTTTTCTATCTAGTAGATTGGTTCTTTTTACACCATTTACTATTGACTTTTTGTTGTCTCCTTTTAGTTCTTTCAGTCTTCTTTCGATTTCATTCGCCTCTTCAAAAGCTAAATTGAAGCTCTCATCGTGGACGTCACCATATGTCGCCGGTTCAGAAAACACTACTGCTGGGGCGGTGAGTACGTCACTGCCCTTACTAGTGATTAACACTGTTTTCCCATCTTTTCCACCTGTGAATAATGTCTCCATATATTTGATTCTGTCTTGTACTCTGTGTGATATGTCTCTCTTCTCTATCTCTCGTTCTACCCTAGTGATTCTGTCGTGCATACCACTATATTCTTGTCCTGTCTCATCTCCTGTGAGTATATTATTGAGCATGTCGAACTCTTCTTCTAACTGTTTGTCTGTATATTTCTCAAACTTGTCACGGTCTTGCATTTCGATTTCATCAAATCCTCCTTCAGCCATTATATACTACTCGATATTTTGAATATCGCTTTCTGGTACCCACGAATTGTGTTTACTATCGTAACCAAACCACTTAACCAAAGCCATCTTTTTACCTCCTACCTTCTTTCTCTTTAGTATCTTCTCAACTTTATACACATCGTCTTTTTTATCAACAGCTGACAACTCTTCCTCGTAGAACTTACCAATGATGGGTTCCTCTTCATGGTCCATTATCTCGTACACGGTAGGGTCACCACGTATGACCTTTGTCACTTTGAATAGCTCCTCAGTGAAGTTAGCCTCATACCCTTTTGCAAATATGCTCTTGTACTTTGATATCCTGACAGTCTCACCTACTTTAAACTTTGGTAGTGGGTAGTCACCGAAATGGTGTCCAAACAACGTCGTCCATACTTCGTTTTCGTTCTTCTTATTAACGTCTTTAGGTTTCATAAGTATAGTACTGTGTTTGGTATTGTTGTAATTCTCAACGAGCTGATCTAAAATGTCAATCCACTTGTACGTTCCTTTACTGTAGAAGTATTTCCACATAGACGTCTTGAGTGTTCTGTTAAACCGTTCCACGACTGCTGCCTTTTTATCAGAGTTCGTGCTAAAGTATTTCACGTCGTGTTTATCCAATAGATCCTTCACACCAACGTTGTAGAATTCCTTACCATCGTCAAACTGAACTAGCTTTGGATACTCACCAAATCTAACCTTAACCTTCTCTAGTAACTTTGTGACAGCCTTAGTCATATTTTTCGTGTCTTTCCTGTAGACAGGTATGGTAAACGCATACCTACTAAGGATCTCAGTGGCTGTTAGTATCCAGTAGTACCCGTTGTTCTTGTGTTTGTACTTACCCATGTCGACCAAGTCCATCTGTATCTGCTCACCAAGATAGTCAACAAACGTTTGTCTAAACTTGTGTTTCTTAACAACTGGTTTGTACCTAGTGTATGTGTCTTGAGATTTTAGCCAGTCCTTTATCTTTGCTCTACTAACGTTTAGACCGTCTTCTCGTGCCTTTTGGTACAGCCTCTCAGCAGACTGGTAACCAGTTGATGGGTTGTAGTAAATATCTCTTAGTTCTTGCTCCATATACACTACATGATATGTAAATCTAACAGTACCTCACCAACGTTAACACTGTTATCGTCCTGGTCTGTTATCTTGAACTCTAGTTGGTTGATGACTCCTTTGTTTATTGGGATTTTCGACCCAACACCAAAATGTTGTACAGAACCTTTAAGTGTCTGCGTGCTAGTTATTGACAGTACTGCGATACAGTCACTTTTGTTACCATTAACTATGTTATTAGATCTGTCCACGATACTAGACGTTACTTGTATGTATTTCAGTCCTCTGTTAACGTTCACAACGTTGGGACTGGTTTTTGTGGTGGCTATTGTAGTGTTTTCATCAAATCCTAGAAGTTGTCCAAATTTAAACAGTCCTATTTGTTGATCAGTTGTTATCGTACACGTCGAGTCGTGTCTGTTAGCCACTAGCTTCACGTCTCCTAACTCTCTCAAATCGTCGGCGATCATTTTAAAGGTGTGATACCCAGGGCTAAAAACGTGGTCATTACTGTTGTAAGTTATCTTGTTGTTAGCTGTGGTTACGTTAACGTAATCCCAAAAGATGGTTGCCTTCTTCACTAGTAAGTGAGGGTCTGAGTTAGTTGTTACAATTGACTCTGGTAGGTCTATAGTTTTCGTTGAACCACTAATCAATACTACCACTCTCATATAACGTACGGTATGTTATGATGGACGCATTCAAAAGAAAGTACCCTTATGCTGACAAGAATAGGTTTTTTCTTGACGTTGACGACAATATGCATATACATATATTCTTCGTGACGAAAACTAATATTGGTGACGTTTCGGTAGACTCAAGTAGGTTTAAGAGTAACCCGGAGTATACTAAGTATCTAACGATAAACAAGCCAATGATAGTTGACCAAAAAGAAATAGCTAACGCCATACGCGTGGCTAAGCTGAATCTAGTGAAAAAGTACCCTCACATCACTTTGAGCAAGTTTGAGTTCGATCCAACTGTCTCACAAGATGGTGAGGTTAATGGCGTTGACATATATTTTAGAAACAACGACATCATAAGCACGAATATAACTAGTGATACCTTCAAAAACGACAAGAGTATGTGGATTTGGTTACACAACAACAAGTCTGGTCATGACGACAAGTTTCCAGAAATATGGCTATCTGGTGGAACTATCCAACCACTATCAAAAGGTCGTAAGAACCACTGGGGACTTTGGGATGGTTATCCGACGGAAAACGTGTTGAACTACCCAGTGAATAACTTTAGAGTATTCGTTAATCAAAAGGACTACTTTCTCTCAAAGTTACCAATACTAATAATCATCACATCAAAGACAAAGTCAAAGTGGGACGATGGTGAGAGCTACATGTACTATAGGGTCGTGTTTGCAACGTATTGTGCAAGTTTCTGTTGTGGAGTGTCGTTACAACACTTGTCACCCTCACAAGAAGTTCACCCTGTTATCACGAGTGTGATGAGGTTCCATCTATACTTTACTGTTAGAAGACTTCTCAGAAGGATGGAAGGTGGTGAGAGTATGAGATCGATAAGTAGAGAGTTTAACGCTGGAGAATTGTATGGTAAGACAGACAAGATTCCTAAAAAACATTACTACCAGGGTAAAGTCCTTGCTGATGGTACAACAGGTGAGGAGAGAGTCTTCACGATTAACGACGTTAAGAACGACTACAAACGATACGTTCCTCTGGTGTCGAATGGTTTTACCAACATTGGGAGACAATACATAAATCAGTCTATAGAGGCCTTTGTTTACTCCACACTTGGTGCACAAGCGAGGACACGTGTGTCAGTCGTTGGTGATTCCGCAGGTAGTCTAGAGACTCAACAAGAATTCCGAAAGTTGGTGGAGGATAGTGTTATAAACTACGACGTGTCAACGTGGATTCTAAACATGAACAAGTCGATTAGAGACACTAACGTTGTCCAAAATCTTGCGCTATCACCATCTACGTGGTTAATGCCAAGTAACGTGGTAATCCTCAAGAACAAAATCGCTGGTACAACAACCTATTGAAGACTGCTACACAGAGTATGAAGTTTGGAGTAAACAGTAGGTTAAACTACACAGAAACGACAGAGGTCAAGAAAGTACACCAAGAAGGTGGAGAGCATCTGGAGACACTTGATAAACCAAAGGTGACGAATCGTCTGACACCAAACGTGACACACCAGGAGACACTTGATAAACCAAAAGTGACACACCGTCTGGAGGCATCAAAGGCGTCACCAGGTGACAACACGACAGAATTGGGGCTAATTATAGTGGTTTCGGCTGTGTCTGGCTATTTAGTGAGCAAATATGTGTTATAACATAATGAGTCTAAGTTATGGGTTTGAGGACAGAGACTACGAGAGCGACAAAATATTAAGGAGAGCTAAGAGACATCTAGACAGTGACCCTAAATTAAGCGTGAGCGGTGGGAGGATGTCTGGAGATATAGATATGGCGCTCAGGGCACTCAAAAACATAGCAGATCCAGTCGATGATTTGGATGCTATCAGTAAAAAAGTGTTGGAGTCCGTATACTTATCGCAATACTTTAGAACACAGTCCTATAACGTTCTATTTGATTTTGACACCACGAGACACGCCGCAAGCGTGGTACTCCACAGCTATACAAACAAAGTGAAAGCCATTGGAGACGTGTTAGTACAAAACGACCCAACGTATGGTCCTGTTATTGATACTAACAACGGTCGTAAATTCCTGGCCCCTATACTCTGGACTTCTTTCCCACTTGAAGTTGGGATTCACTTTAACTGTCCACGTATGCAGTACTGTGACATATCCGTTTTTGTGGTATTGAGGTTAGTCAAGAGGGTGTCTACAGCAGATTGGGAGACGATTATCTCAAACGACGATGGTTCTTGGGACAAGTTCATCGGATACAAAGGTGGTACAACTGACAAGTTGTCATATGGAGGCGGCGCTCCAGCAAAGGAGTACATATGTACAATCCCAAATAGTATCGACACCACCAAGAGGCATATGATATCAATACATTGGCAGATGGATAACTCACACGTTAGGGTCAACAACATAAGGTCAACTGATTCGGACTTTTCAGCTAACTACAATGAGATAGGACAACCTTATGGAACAATACTCGCAATACATCGACCAAAATCGTTGCTCGCGCCCTACGTGTACCCGTCTTTGATAGAGTTCTACGGTGTTAGGATTGTCTCTGGCTACATGACGAGCCGAGACATAATATTAGTTGGTAGAGATATGATGAAGGAATATGATGTGAGCTAATATATATGAGGAAGAAGTCAGTTGTTGATTTCAATCACATATCAAAGGATATGTCAGAGGAAGAGGAGCTAGAGCTCAAACGCTTGTACGCGTACTACCACAAATTAGAAGCCTGTTACAAATGGAAATACAAGAGGTTGAAGAAAATTAAACTATCGTTAAACATGACTAGCATAGGGTTAACGACAGTAGGGATTGTAGCTGGATCGATAACCGCTAACCCTCTAATCATTGCTTGTATTAGTGGTCCTGGTGTGATCATCCAAGGCTACTTGGCTAAATCCAACCTGACGAGTAGAGTGGAGCACTGTAAGTTCGCACACACTAGCTACAAAAAGGTACTGACACAACTAAGATCATATCTTAGAGGTCTTCCTTACGATGAGTCAATGTTCCTCTCAGACGTTAAAGTGTTGGACGATAATGTGACTGACTTATGCCCACCAATCAATGGAATGGTGAAAAGGTACAATAGAATATACGACGAGACACAAGGGGGTCTGACTCCGCCATCCCTTTAAACACGGGTCTACACGTAAGAACCAGTGATGTGTAAGTCGACAAGTTTCAAGAGTAGGTGCTCAGAATTATTACCGTCAATTAGCTCGTTCTGACCAACCCCCCGTTTTGGGGGGTTGGTCAGATCATGTGTTTGTACTAAGCAAATTATTGTTTTTTAGACCCCGTCGTTTCAACGAGGTTTAAAAATATACACTCAAGTACAGTCTATATATCAGAACCAGGAGTGTTAAACAATTATTTTTTAAGAATAGCTGACCCTAAAACAAGGTGTCAACTTTTCTGCTACTTTGAAGAATACAATTAAGATGTCCTAATAGCGTGCAAATAGTATTAAAATATTAAGACACTACATGTGACCCCCTACTGATAGTATGTTTGTGATTGATAGAAGGTCATTTTGACCAAGGTCCCAAAACGGGGGGGTTGGTCAGACCACGCGTTTGCGCTATTAAGTGGTTACTTTCTTAGTATGACTACTATTTAAACACAAAAATAAAACATGTGGTATAGTATAGGTGATGAGTATCACTAAAATATTTAGAAATAACGACATGTCAGTCACTGCTGTAAAAGATGGAGACAATATTTGGTTCTATGGAAAAGAGGTAGCTGAAATCTTAGGGTATAAGAGATCATATAAGGCTATAACAGACCACGTGGCAGACGATGAGAAAATAAAGGTCCAAGTATCAAGGTCACATTTTGGGACCTTGGTCAAAAGTATGGTTTGGCAAATAAATGAGAGTGGTTTATATAGACTAATATTCTCATCTAAGTTAGAGTCAGCTGAGACTTTTAGAAAATGGGTATTCACAGAAGTCCTACCATCTATTAGAAAGACAGGTCAGTACACGCAACATAACCAACTATCGATTATGAATGAGACAGATTTACACTACGACATTGTGAAGTACATTAGAGAGTACCACCCAACAATAGTCATCCCAGGGTTAGGAGAATATCAAGACACATCTACTAAAATAATAGATGGATGGAAGAAAGGTTATAGTGGTGGACAACCAGATTTGATAGTTCCGCAACTACACAAGAGATACAATGGTTTTGCTATAGAGTTCAAAACACCGAAAGGTAATGGGGTTATTAGGAATAACCAGATGAGGGTATTAAGGAGACTAAGATCACAAGGGTACAACACATTACTATCCTCAGACCAACATGAGATAATACATTTCATAGAGACATATATGATAGACTCTAGAGTCCTGTGTGAGTACTGCAATAGGAGATTCAAGAGTGAAACCACACTATCTAATCACCAAAGATACTTTCATCGAATACTCTATCTGTGATACGACTGTGAGATAATCTGTGAGATGACTGTGAGATGGTCTGTGACTAGATATCATGTATAATATAGATGACTGACAGCGAGTCCGTACCTATTATAACGTCGACAACAAGGACCAAAGACCCTAAGAGAGTAGAGGCAGGCAAACGCTTGGCTGCTATATCTAAAGCAGCAAAAGAGAAGAAGATGAGAGAGAGAGAGTGGTAAGTGAGGACGATAGCTTTAACTACGGATACATAATAGGAACTATAGGAGTGGTTATAGCCGCTAGCTCACTGTATTACACGATGAGTCAAGACAAACAAGTAGTGACCGAAGAGCCTAAGACCGTTGTAATAAAAAAGGAACCACCACCACGTAAACTCGACAGCCTCGATTAAAACATGCTGTATAATATATGGCATCAATAGACAGAAAATAACTGATGAACGAGCTATACGACGCAGCCCTCGTGACTGCTGGAGCTGTAGCCGTATCCATGGCATCAAAGAAAGTACTAAAAGAACCGTTAGGCACTCCTGAATCAGTGAAGGGCACCCTCAAGTTAGCGACTGCTGTAGGCGTTTCGACGCTACTCGTTAAGTGGGCGCAGAGCAAGAAATACTTACCTATTGACCCGTTCTCAAAATAATCTAACGTAATACATAATGGCTAGTGTGATAGCAGGTGGTTTGTTCAACGCTATAGCATTCGCAGGAGCTGGATTCATATTCAGCAAGCTAAACCATACTGGCTACGAGACGGAGATAAAGAGACACAACAAAGCGTTGGAGAGTCTTGCAAGAGCGAAAGAAAAGTTCTACGAGAACGAGATTCGTCAGAGAGACAAAATTCAGGAATTGAGACAACAACTGTCAGATGCTAATGCAGACATAAACGACACGAACCACGCTCTGGATCAACTAAGACAAGTACTGACGATACAGTATGATGGGAAGACATTTAGTAAAGAGCCTGAGTTGTCAGACTATTACAAACCCTCAGATGAGATGAAAGAGTATCAAATGGTATTCATTGGAGTTGTTGGACTACCTTTAGGTTACTTAATATATAGAGTAGTATAATGAGCTCCAAAACGTTGAAGGAGATGGCTATGGAATTTAACAAAAAGCGCAACTTGACAGAGGTACTCCAAACTAGTCAGATAGAAGAGTTGGAACAGTTACTGTCAGACGCTCTAAAACAGGTCACAGCAATAAAGTGTGAGTGGGAGACACTAACCGACAACCATAAAGTTACCACACTATAGTCTAAAGATATAGATAGTGTGGTAACTTAAATGGTTGACGAACGTACAATGAGAATGTTCTATGCTGGGTACACATTGGATGAGATTGCATCAAAAAAGTGGAGTGGTACTACATTAGGGTACACATTGGACGAGATCAAGAATGGAACTAAGGACGCAAGACCAAAAAAGTGGTACGACACCACATACTGTTACGAGTGTAGTAACCACAGAACCCAAATCGAAGATGGTGTATTTAGTTGTAACAAGTGTGGAGAGACTACCTACGGACGTGTGAGGAACTTTGTACCTAACATTTGGATGTACAAGAAATCGGCTCATAGTTACAGTAAATGGTTAGAGAGAATGTTGACTAGCAAAAGACTAGTTAACGAGAGTGACATACCAATAGTGGTCAGTGATTTTATAAAGATAGTGTGGTCTCTTAAAATAAACAAACTAGTTGTCAAGAATATATCGAAATATATTTTCTATATCATAAGAATATGCTCTAGAAGAGGTATAGAGTTGAGAGGTAGTTTTAACGACCTCAAACCTGGTAAGGTCAAGGCACGATTCGAGTATAACCTGTATAACGTAGTATACAAAGATCTAGGTTGGGACGGAAGAGAAGATCCATACTACAACGAGTGGGTAAATAAAATATATAGTAATATATAATGGCAAGACCAAGAATTTACCAAACCAAAGAAGAAGCTTTAGTAGCATCCAGAGCGCAAACTAAAGAGTGGATGAGAACTCACAAATGGGTGTGTGAGACATGTGACCAGTCATACCATGTGACCTCTAAATATAGACACTTGGAGACCAAAAAGCATTTGAGAAATTTGAGCATCTAATTTTAGACTATTTTGTAGTGTCCATACGCATAGCTAGATACACCGTCTGGTAGTATATGTCGCTTGTCGTCAAAGCAGCTCAAGGATATCTTGTTTATTTCGTAGCTTCCTAGTTGGTGGCTCTTGCTGCGAATAGTTTTAATTATGTGAGACATTTGCTCACCATTTGCTAGGACACTTTTGTAGTTGTCGTGTCTTATGTTATTTCTAATGGTACTCTTCTTAATACCTTTAGCAGTCTTCCCACCTCTTCCGTCCTCTTTCACGTAGCTATACATTTTCGACCTTAGACCTACGAACTCAACGATGGGGACTCCTAATGTCTCATCCTTCATTTTACCAATAACCTTCTTGTTAGTTGAGTCAAAGTAAGGAGATGACTTATCATATCCACTAAAGTCGAACACTTCCTTGTTAGCGTACATGTCTTTGTACACGTCCTCCGTCTCAATCTCATACATTAGACTATCCGTGTCTGTGAATAGTAGTTTGGCTTTGTTGCCATACTCCTTTTTGACGTTATTATAGTGGAAGTCGTACGTCAATGTCTTCGATAGGTCTAGAATACACATACCTACATATGCTGGTCTATTTAGAGTTAGTATCTCTTTGATCTTGTGAACTGCTACCAAGTTATTGTCAAATATTTTACTGCTTACAAATGTTGGTTTCGACGTTAGTTTCTTCAGTTTTTCCTCGTCTGTTACTAACTCCACGTTCACACGCTTTCGTAGATTCTCCATAGTCTTTCCAAACACACTGTTATTCATAAGCTTGAAAAAGTCTTTCTCAAAATCATTCCTTGCTTGGGTTCTCTTGTCTGTGTTAAAGTCTATATATTGCTTGAGCCATGGTGACTGATCGAACTGGAGTACTCTATGTATCTTCTTAACCTTCATTCCCAAACTCTTGTATAATTGTAGGTTTCTATAGTGAACTACGTACTTACTCTTACCATTTAGGTTATAGGTACAAGTTTCGCAACCTCTCCTACAGATATCTTAAACTTATCTTGGATTGTCTTACAATAGTTTGACAACATGTCACTACTTACTCTCATCCTCTCAGGGGCTAAAGGATAGTCGTTGTGAAGATCGTGTAACTCCTCTGGATACTCTAAATCAACCTCTAATAATATTCCTTTTCTTGAGTCATCCTTGTATTTGTCAAGATCGAACTTCTCGACCCACTCAAATCCACCAGTCGGTAGGTACTGACACATAGCCCAACCATAAAGGTTATTCGCATCTAGGTATACGATATGTTTCGATGGTTTACTACTATCATACTCCTTCATGCATTTATTATTAGCCTTACCATATCTATGCGTGATACAAGAGACACCACCTCGCATTCCTTTCTCAACAAACTGAAACATGTCAATATCAGTCATCAACTCCAGTTTCACTCCTGTCATCTTTAGAGCAGCGTCCCATGATAGTCCTGGTGATGTGAAGTAGTGACAAGGATCTAGTTGGTAGTACTGCTTGCAAGTCTTTCTGAAGTTCTCAAACACGTCAGACAATAGTAACACATCAGTCTTGAGGTACACATCATGGTACTCACCCATACTATTCAAGTCGAACGTCTTCCACACTTCTTGTGCGTGTTCATAATCAGCGTCTGATATATGTTCGTCATTTAGCACACTGTAGAAGCTCTCCTTTGAGGGTAGCTTTATGTCTTCGAACTTATCGAAACTATCCATATAGTCATATGGGTACACACCCTTTCGTGACATCAACTCTAACTCCTTACCTTGAAATACTTCGGACGTGTACTTAAGACAATCTCTTGGTAGGTTGTTTACTAGGTTGACTAGACTAGAGCTCATGAATTGGAAACTATCTAGAAACACTAGATGTTTACCTAACATGAATGCCATATATTTCTCCATATTATTTGGTATGACGTTGATTTTCTGACCTAGCTTGCCTATCTCTTGCATTATGAAGTGGCTATCGTATCCTCTTAGATTGTGAAATATGACAGGTATCTTACCAGTCAATCTATAGTTCCTATTACATAACTGATGTGCTGAACCTCTATATTTACCAGTGATATGACAATGATCTCTAACTCTCACGTCTCCACTTTTATATTTCCCATCACAAATGTGACACTTAGTCGATTCCTTGAAGTTAGCCTTATCAGCTCTGGTCAACACCATGTCCTCATTAAAATGCTCCTTTCTAACTTTCTTGCAGTACTTAACCTCCTCTAACATCTTTTTCATAAACTTCCTAACAGCGTTCTTACCTCGAAACATCTCTAATGGTTTACTATATTTATCATCATAACAGCACACTACTTTGTATCCATACCCACAGTCCGTGTGTCTTTGGTACTCGCTAGTGTACGATCCTGTGAGTGGTGTTACGTTGTCTATCTTCTCTGTGATAGCCTCGAAGTCTGCGTATATTACGAACGGCACTTCTAATTGTTTGTGGTAATTGTTGTACTCAAGAGTGTTGTCTCCTTCATCTGGCATCTTGATCGCTTGCTTGCCATTTATCACCATACAAACTTCCTTGTGTTTCTCTAGAATCTTACTGGTAGTAAAACATTGAAGACAGTACCTACAGAAGTTCTTGCGACACTTGTGTTTAGACTGACCGCACATAAACCTATCAAAGTCTTTGATGTATACGTAATGTCGTTTACTACCACTAGTTATAAGTAGCAGGTCCATATGATCCTCGTACTTCTCCTCAGAAACGTAAATAGGGAATGGCTGCTTGTCCTCGTACCCAAACACGTTGATACTAGTACCGTTCTGCCTCTCTATCTTGTTGTACTGTTTTGTATTAACTGGAAATCTCACTCCTTCATAGTTCACAGAACCTACGTTCTTCTTATGCTTCGACACTCTCTGCGGATCCTTTCCTACAGGACACTTGTGTAACACGTGACACCACATAAAACACTTGTCATCGTTGTTCTTTATATTAATCAAACCTTTAGACGCGTTCTTCAACTATTCTGGTAGCTCAATATAACTCGATCCTTTAAGAGGCTCATACACCACTACATTAATAAAGTGATCATCAATATTATCCACAACCCACCCAGACCCCTCTGACAACCACACAGCAATACGATTTACTATCTCCTCACTAGATTGCTTTGTAGTCCCACTAATATCAACACTACTAATCACTGTTTTGATTACGCTATGGAAGAAGGCTGTCTTAAACACAGACTCTCCATCACCAATTTGTTTCTCTAGAGTCACTTTCAATATCTCAGAAAACTTTAAACCTCTCAGTCTCTCTAACTCTTTCTGTAAAGTCGAGCCCACTACTCCTCTAGTATTGACTAGTTGTTTTAATGGATCCTTATTGTCGATCACCTCAACACTATACGACTTGGTGTACCCTTTGAGAGCAACTCTCCTTTGTACTACAGTAGGACGTTTCGTCTTAGCAATAAGACTAGTTATTCTATCGTACTCTTTGTCTGAGGCCTCCTGACTTAATCGTGACCTCCTCACATATCGTCTAAGATCACGTCTAGCCTTTCTGACCTCCCTAACTCTGGTGACTCTATTAATAACGTTCTCTCTAGATCCCCTTCTAATAAGGTCCATCCACTTATACCCCAATGCTTTAGCATCAACAAGATAGCTAGACATCCTCTCTAGAAAACTCATCTTAATATTCGGTATAACTAAATTACCAGAACCTATAGCAGGATCACGTGCACCACCACTCAATAGTATACCACTACGAGCGACATTACCACCCACAACAGAGTTACGTTTACGTCCAGACCTTTTCATAAGAGTCGTTTTATTATTTAATATAGCCAAGTCCTTAGACCCTTTCGAATTATGAGTCCCACTCAACTCACGAGTTGGAATCTAAAAACGAAAAAGTGCTGTGTTAACCAGAGAAAAAAAGTTGAGACATGAAAAAATGGAAAAATGCGCTGGTAGCCCCACTTTCTATACTACTTTCGACGTACAGTAGTCTGCATGAGTGAGACTTGGTTAAAAGATAACCCACTATTACTTCAGCATGTAGATATACCTTGATATAGTTGTGAGTTTAGAAATCGAAACTCCATTAAAGGCGGAGGAATCCTTAAACTATCGTCGAAGAAACGACATCGAGGCGAAAGAGCCCAGCCTCGAACATATATGGCTCGAATTTCCCGGCAGAAATAAGCATAGTAAGCTACTTGTAGGGACAATTTATCGCTCGGAAAAGATGTTAACATATACTGACTGGCTCGATCGCTTTGAGAATCTACTGGGGTATTTAACAGCTAGCTGGGATGGTCTGATCGTAGTGACGGGTGATTTTAATATAGACCTACTTGGACATTCCAAATCTTCGACAACTCAATACTTGGACATATTGTCTTCTTTAAATCTCTACCAACACGTTCAAAAACCGACTAGAACAACATACAAAACCTCATCACTTATAGAGCATATAATTTTCAACTCATCTACACGTATCTCATATACCGATGTCTTGCCTTGCCCATTGCATGTCAGCGACCATGATGCTGTCTATGCTTGCATTAAAATCAAAGTCACAATATTTCAAGCAAGATACAAGTACTATATAAGATATGAAAATAACTTTAATGAATTAAAATTCATTGAAGATTTTAAAACGTTACCTTTCTCTACAATTTACGGGGTCTCGAATCCAGATGAAAAACTTGATATTCTCAATTCTTTAATTACGGAATGTATTGAAAGACATGCGCCTTTAAGACGAACCAATATCACTCGACCTCCAGCACCCTGGCTTAAAGATCCTAATATCTTGGAGTTACAACAACAAAGAAATGATCTGCAGGCTACAGCAAGAAGAAGTAAGGACTGTGATACATGGGAGCTATTTCGTTTAGCCGCTAAAAGGCGTTTTACACAAAAAATGCTTTCATCGAAGAAACCTAAAGAAGTATGGAAAATAATCATGCATCGTATCCTGCATCCACAGCCGAAGAGAAGTGCCATACATCCCAATAAACTCAACTCCTATTTTACATCCACGGCAGAACGCACGACTGGTATCGGCGCTGAAGAAGAGAACAACATGCACCTACAACATTATCAAAAACATGATAGATTCACTTCCTCCAGATTATGACAACGTTTCCATATCAATTCTGCATGTCACGCTCATGGGTGAAGTTATGAATGAAGTACGCTGTCTTCGATGGGACTGCTCCACTGGACCAGATCACATTCCCGCGAAAATTATTAAAATCGTAGCAGAGTATTTGGGTTCTCCATTAACCGACATTATTAATACTTGTATCGCGAACCAGTACTTTCCTTCTGCGTGGAAAATCGCGCGCATCTGTGCAATCCCTAAAGTAAATCATGTCGCCTAGGAAAATTACTTGCGATCAATATCGATCTTGCCAGTGCTTTCAAAAGTATATGAACGATTAATCTTTCGTCAGTTATCCAAATTCATCAATGAGAACAAATTGCTTAGTAGCACCATTTCAGCATATCGGAAGGGCCAATCCATCACAACCGTTCTGAAAGCTATACGAGATGAAATCATAAAAGCAATGAAACGTGGAGAAATTACCATGATGATCTTGGCTGATTTTTCCAAAGCCTTTGACACAATACGTTTCACAAATCTTATCTCGAAGATGAGCAAACTTGGCTTTTGCTCAAACATCACTGACATTAATTTGGGCGTACCTCAAGGATCCATACTAGGTCCAGTTCTATTCAATATTTATGTTGCTGACCTCCAGGAAACCATTGAGGCAAAAAGCCATCAATACGCTGACGATACCGCAGAGAAATAATATCTGACTCCATCAAAAATCTTAATGACTGGTCCAACGATTGCAGCCTTACTTTAAATTATAAAAAAACCGCGAAGACAATGATTTTCTCTATACTCAACAAATGTCAAGAGTACAACAACTCGATGATTATAAACCTGGATTATTTGTAAACGAACATGAATTACAACGAATAAAGCCATTCAAATTGCTAGGTGTATACTTCAGCGAACATCTAAAGCGGGATGATCATATCAACCACACAATATCTGCTTGCTGCACCACACTTGCAAATACTAAGAAAACTCAAAGATCTTGCTGCATATAACCTCAGAAATCAACTGGCCGAAACATTAATCTTATCTAAATTGGATTATGCCGATGTTGTATATTATCCATTGCCGCAATTTCTATCAAAACGCGGCGCAAATTGGATGGCTTACAATTGATGAGAGAAGAGATTTAAATATCTTGAAATCATGTTTCAAAGCATTATACTTTCCAGAATGACCAGATTACCTAAAGCGAAAAAGACAGACGTGTGTTCGAGAACTGCGTTCTAGCAGTTCAATTAGATTATAGTCATTCCCAATGAAACAGGAACTTTTCAAGACAATGCCGCGAGAATTTCAACTCTCTACCAGACAACATTAGGAACTGTGAAAACTATAAACAATTTATTAATTCTACTAAATAATTTTTATATTAAAAAGCACATCAAGTACACCTGTAAATTGACTTATATATGCATGTTTAGCATTCTATTTTTTTGTTCCTTATATTGTTGTACATTAGTATTTTATTTTATTTCAATTTAATTTAATGTTATTATTTCTTATTATATTAGCACTTTAACATGCCATGTAAAATGCCATGTAAAATGGCCATGTAAATAAATTATTATTATTATTATTATTATTATTATTATTATTATTATTCCGGAATTACTGAACATTTAAAGATACATTTTAAATTAACTTTTTTTCTTTTTCTATATAGTTTGTAAACAATAAATAGGTTCAAGTAGTCAATCATAAATTACCTAAATTAGTGAGATTTATTACCTTTAGTTGTGAGAAATGGATAATTGAATTTGTGCAAATTGTGAACCCTGCTAATTGAATTTTAGCAAAAAAAAACAAATCTCAGAACCGTAGCTACAATGGTTATTAGGATATAAGTATTAATGCGGCCATGACGTCCTATCAGAATAGATAAGGTAATACTAAAAAGTTTTGGTTTGGGATTTTAGAAATCTTTTCTATAAGTGACTTTGTACATAAGCGACTTGCATATAAGCGAATGCAATTATATCAATAATTTATATTAATATATATAATATGTAGTATTTAAAACACGAGAAGGAGCGTTTTATCATATTTAAAATGCGGCGCGAGCATTTTAGCTATGATAAAACGCGAGTGTTCGAGTGTCTTAAATAGCTTCAAAAACAATTGATTGTAATCACTAGGGAGTGTACTGGTTTTTATTTTCTATTAGAGGTAAATTGGGTTGATGTATGAAATGCAAATTAGCAGGAACTTTATATAAAGTTCGTATAGACTTCATATAATTTTAATACGGAAATGTGATTGGACAATTTGGTTAATGAATATTAATGAGTTTTTGAAATATATATATATATATATAGTAAAACAAAATAAAGTACAAACTCGAGTTACTTCATTAAAACTTTAATTCACTACAAATCTGTTTCGTATGGCAAGCAGAGCCTACCACATTCATCAGGTGAATATTGCAACTGATTTTAAATGCTTAGGAAATTTGAATTAGGATTAATCTATAAAACGGATGGCTCATATTACGATGTTATATACGATTCGGTATAGTATCTATTAGTTATTATTGGTTACTTAATAAATGTTTCTTTCTGTGCCTACAACTGCTTATAAGTTCATTTCTGCGATTAAGCGAGCTTAAATCCGGATAGCGAATTATGATGAATTTTTCATGCAAACACAGATTACATTTTTTGGTCACATTGGAGTAGGGTTTACATTGTTTTAATATTGTCCACTTGATGGTGTAGTGGACGTCTGCTTCTTTCGATGACCAGATATATTTACTCAGTTCGGTAGCGGATTTACATTTTATATTTCTAAACGAACTGGTATGGTTTAAGTATCTGGTTTTGAAGGGAGTTTCAGTTAGTCCAACGTATGTCTCTGGTTTCATGTTGTCCTGCCTGGTGACCGTGGCTTAGTAGTCTATATATATATATATATATATATATATATATATATATATATATATATATATATATATATATATATATATATATATATATATATATATATATATATATATATATATATATATATATATATATATATATATATGTGTGTGTGTTGAATAAAGCTTTCACGTTATTTGAAGGTTTCGACGTTAAATAACATAGTATTTGATAATATAAGGTATTTCATTTCATGCATTTCAATCTAGACTGTGTCGATTACGCGTAAACCTCTGTAATTATAATATAAATTAATATTAAACGAAATATGAAATACAAAGATAAGCTAATATAAATATGGAACGTAAGATGGTAATCTAAGCAGAATTTAAAATGATTCAAGTAGTTGTTTCTGCAGCCAATGTTTAAAGTTAGTGACAGATAGAGATTGTATCAAAATTGGACAGAGAGAGTTCCATATGGAAATAGCACGGCAACTGAAAGATGTCTAGTGCGGTCCTGCATTTTGAATTTTGTTCGACTCTTTCGTCAAAGCGCCCACTAGTCAGATATCTCTCACAAAATTTCCGCCATAAATAAGTAAGAGCGAGACCATTTATGCATTTAAATTCCATGACTGAGCCACTTCAGCTCTATTAAACTTTGGGTGATATGTTCGTACTTGCAGAATCATCTAATGACACATGCTAGAAGTTCTGAACACATTGGATCATTCTTCATTAGTTACGGAAGTAGACGCCGAGACGGAGGAAGAGTATAGTAGAGTTTATTGGGTTTCATGAAAATCATTCATATATGTCGATGTTTGCCTTATCAGGGTTGTTCCTATTTGCTATAAGCTTTCACGCTATTCGAAGGAAGTGACGTATTTCACGCTATTTGAAGGTATTCACGTTAAACAAAATAATATTTGATAATATAAGGCATTTCACTTCATGCATTTTAAGCTAGACTGCGTCGATTACGCGTAAACCTCTTCTTAAACATCGGAAATACTTGTCCGAAAGTTCATGCTTGCTGCCTTTCTCCATGCATATGATCGTATCAAACTGTCGCACAGTGAACAATAGCTTTTCACTAACTATTCGACATTGTCAACTTATCCTATATGTGTCAAAGCACGTTTTTATTATCGTGAATGCGATTAGAAAATCTAAATATTTCTATAGTAGAGTGACTACATAGCATATTTAACAATTAGACAACGAGCCCGAGTAGTTGTCTACGAGGGCGAATCCCGAGTTGACTATCTGCTCATATAGTCTCATAGTTAGACAACGCCGGGGCGAGTTGACTAATTGTTTAGTACCATCCATAAACAACCTATCTTTAACGCAAAAAAGTCTTATCAAACATTGTTCCAAATTTTCAGATAGTTTACCTTTTTGTTTGTAGAAGTCTTCCCATTCAAAATGTAGAGTAGCTCGATGGCACATGATAAACAATCGCTAACAAAAAAAAAGGAGATTGTAATTACTTTGCTTCAGATTTAGCGTAGATATACTCCATAGGCATAAGCGAATTCATTTTCTTATTCGAAAATGTCAACTAACTGAACAATTTTCCATTACTTTCGGGCCAATGTTTTCATGATTTCATCATTCGTAAATAAATTATAGCGGACGCCATGTTTGGCCTAGATTTCAGGCTTTGCTTGCAGGGTGAATATGTCGTGGCTTCAGATTGTCAGGATAGGAATATTCCAGTTATTATAAGGTTTGTGATTGGATAACGCTACTAGTGGTCTATCACCAATAGACCACTAAGTATAGCTCAGCCAGAATGCCGAATTGGTTGATACTAAACAGTCTGTAGTAGCTGTTGGTCGTGAAATAAAGCTTCTGAGGAGTTAGACGAATCATGCTCTAATAGACAGCGGATACTTTTTTAAATAATTTACTGAGAAGTAATATATCTGTATACGTAGTTCGAACACACGAGTAATATAGTTCTTCGTCTGATTTCAACGGAACAGAAAAGGACGGCGAGTTTTTATAATGATCACACCAGGAGTCGGTTGTTCAAAGCCTGATCGCTATCCGATATGCAGCGGATAGTTATCCAAGGTAGATAGGTCGTATAACTTTTTATTCACTGGATAAAAACGTAAACAAGCAAACAGAAATGCCCCTCAATTTAAATTTAATGTTGTGTATAACAATTTTGTCAAATCGACATGTGAGTAAACCTTGAATTTATCACTGAAGAACAAAAACGAGTTAACAGCAAGATATCACTTATAGTCGAAGAGAAAAAGCGGCCTCGCGCCACAATCCCTGATGTGGTATATTAACGTCAGACTATGCCCATGGTTTGAATTCATGGCTTCGGGTAGCTATAAGACATCTTTTGAATGTTCATATTTGAATATTTTGATAACGTTTCTGCAGCTATTTTGAAAAGTGTCCATGCGGTAAAATATGATTGTCTGAACCCAAAGCATTAATTAACAAGTATTAAATGTTTGAGCTTCTTCCTTTGTCTGATTTTGTACAGAGAAAACACTTTGAAATTTACAGCAAATTCTGTTTTGTTGTGTTAACTCTTATTCGATCCTCGGAGTCCCATCTTTCTTACACACGCCTCATCAATCCATATCCCACTCACGTTCTTCGATATATTGGTACTAGTCTCCTGTATTCCTCAAACGTCCAAACAGAGTTCACGTACATACAATTGGCATCTATATCAGCTGCCAGAGAACACTAACGAATTATTAACGAGGTTCAGCACCCAGGGCCGTAGCGAGCGGGGTGTGTGGGGGGTGGGGGTGTGAATAATAAAATATGAGCCAGTCGGCAAAGAAAAAAAAACCAATAATATGAGCCAGTCGGCAAATTATACTCATACGACCATACGAATCGGCAAAACTGAAAAACAGGATAAAGACTATGTATTATGATGACAACAATTGCATAATATATAACTTTAAGTAAGCGTAATGTCAATCGTGCACACTTAAACATAAAACATGTGATTGGCCCTCGGCACCTCGCTTCATCGGCAGACTCGTGAGTCGGCAATCAGCATATATCGCGACAAATTAAAACTAGTTGAAATGAAATTGCACAACTTTCACTCGGTATCTTCGGGTTTTTGGCTGCCATGGCCCAATTCCATGCAGTGTCTTGATCGCTTGATGCTTACAGCTCCTGTAACGGTGCCGTCAAATGAACGAACGTTCTTTTAGAAAATTGAAGTTTGTAAAGATCAAGCTGAGAACATCCATGGGCGATTCAAGGCTGGCCGTTCTTATGCTCTTGACTTGTGAGAAAGATCTTACAGACACTCTTAACATTGAAACAGTCACAAGAAGGTGGAGCATCAAGAGTGTTGAAAAAGAGACGAGTTGTCTTACACTAAACATTTCGTTTGATTAAATGTTATAAAAAAAGTAGCGAACGTCTCGTTTGTCGTTTATGTAACTATCAACTTTTACTCTTTTAATAGTTTTACTTTTGATATCAAGTATTATCAACTCTCAGTTCTGTGTATACAAGAAACTACCATGAATTCACATAAAGTTCAGTGAAATTAAGAAATCTTTGCCCCTTCGGAAAAAAAGTCGGCATAGACAATCCGCATTCTTTCGCAATCGCCCTGTCAGCACCTTGTTACATATCTGATCTCCTCGCTAGACGTAGTTATGTACGTTCACTAAGATCTTCCTCACAAGAACT
This sequence comes from Chrysogorgia sp. JL179-B06, assembly GCA_035772405.1. Classification (NCBI taxonomy): domain Eukaryota; kingdom Metazoa; phylum Cnidaria; class Anthozoa; order Scleralcyonacea; family Chrysogorgiidae; genus Chrysogorgia; species Chrysogorgia sp. JL179-B06. The sequence goes on along the minus strand of JAYKKM010000302.1, from coordinate 308,563 downwards.
GTTACAAATACCTAGATCTCGAACCGTTACTTATGGTGACAGGGCCTTCTCCATTAGGGCCTTCTCCATTACGGCCTCTAACCTATGGAATGACATACCGCCATCCCTAAGGAATGCGCCTATAATGTGAACACATTTAAAAAAGATCTCAAGACGCATCTGTTTAAGATAGCTTTTTTTTAGTTTTTAGCGTTAAATTTTTGTTTTTTCTTTCTTTTTCTTTTCTTGCTCCTACCTTTTTAAATCATCCTTACGAACTCTTTATTATTCTATGGTTAATTATCCGTATCTTAAAATATTGTAACATTGTGTGGGCTTCTACCTACCCAACAAATCTTAATCGCATTGTAATTTTTCAGAAACGTATTAATCAGAATATTAAACATTAGTAGAAATTGACAGGTGACTATAGAGTTTCTCGTGCCGTGATTGGTCGAGATGGACGGCCTATTCTGTGATAGTCACCTCGCGCGAGGTGACTATCACATTTTCAGCGATTTAAAAATGGCGGCTTCTCGATTTATCGATATTACGTACGAAAAAGCGAATGAAACTAAAGAAAATGCTATTCAAAAACAAACTAAAGAAACAACTCAATATAGAGTTAAACGTTTTCGAGGTAAGATATAAGAATTTTTCTAATTTCATAGCTATAAACTCTTGATGGTGGTGTCGACGGCAATCGGCGACACGATCAAAACAACAAGTAATTTTGTGAAAAAAACTTTATTTAACATAATACTTTGAACAACAAACATTTAAGACAACATTTAAAAGCTTATTAGCATGGTTGTCGAAGATATAAACAAATGCTTTTCAATATTTTACGTTTCTGCCCGAAAAAAGACTGCAGACTGTTTTAACAAAAAACAAATCAGTTGTTGTCAGTCCGAGCTGCAGTCTTGACCGTCATCCTCCGTACAACAAACAAATGTCAATCTGTGACAGTATTACTTATTCAATGAGACTAATAAAACACTAAGTTTTAGTTCCTACCTCAAGCAGCTCCGTCAGTGAAGGAAAAATAGCGGTGATACGGTTCAGAAAAAACATTGGCAGCCGTGAAACTATATATCCAAAAATTGTACGAGACAGAATGCTGATATATACACAGAATTATCCACGAGTTTTACTCGGAAATCGGCCAAGAAACACCAATTAAACCAAATCTGCTGAAAAAGTCATTGATTACCTGGTAAAAAATGCTGATTGACAAGGTAACTTTGAGCTGGACAAAAGTGAAGCCGGTTTTGTACTAACATTCAACAAGCAAAAACAAGTTCCGTCTGCATTTTCAACAGTTGCTCGTTTATGTTAACTCAATCTTTAACTCAGTCTTACACTCTGTAGTTCTGCTTGATCTGACAGCAAAATCGCTTTTTCTTAAGCACATTCTGGCCTCTACTTGCACTAGAGTATAGCACGTTCGTTAGGTTCGTATGTTGTTCGTTTTAATATTCTGTTGAATGTTGATTTCGTAAAATCATGTGATCTTACGATGCGCGCGACTTCCGGAAATAACAAATAAAATAATTAAAATATTTATATAAAAGCAAGGGGTGCTTTCTTTCAGTTTTCTCTCTCTGATAGTCACCTGTGAATTTCTACTAAAACAATTAGTCACCTCAGTCTCGGTGATTATCGGTGATATTTACCTCGCCGCTTCGCGGCTCGGTAAATATTCACCGATAATCACCTCGACTTCGGTGACTAATTGTTATTTAGTAGAAATTGACAGGTGACTATAGAGTTTCTCGTGCCGTGATTGGTCGAGATGGACGGCCTATTTTGTGATAGTCACCTCGCGCGAGGTGACTATCACATTTTCAGCGATTTAAAAATGGCGGCTTCTCGATTTATCGATATTACGTACGAAAAAGCGAATGAAACTAAAGAAAATGCTATTCAAAAACAAACTAAAGAAACAACTCAATATAGAGTTAAACGTTTTCGAGGTAAGATATAAGAATTTTTCTAATTTCATAGCTATAAACTCTTGATGGTGGTGTCGACGGCAATCGGCGACACGATCAAAACAACAAGTAATTTTGTGAAAAAAACTTTATTTAACATAATACTTTGAACAACAAACATTTAAGACAACATTTAAAAGCTTATTAGCATGGTTGTCGAAGATATAAACAAATGCTTTTCAATATTTTACGTTTCTGCCCGAAAAAAGACTGCAGACTGTTTTAACAAAAAACAAATCAGTTGTTGTCAGTCCGAGCTGCAGTCTTGACCGTCATCCTCCGTACAACAAACAAATGTCAATCTGTGACAGTATTACTTATTCAATGAGACTAATAAAACACTAAGTTTTAGTTCCTACCTCAAGCAGCTCCGTCAGTGAAGGAAAAATAGCGGTGATACGGTTCAGAAAAAACATTGGCAGCCGTGAAACTATATATCCAAAAATTGTACGAGACAGAATGCTGATATATACACAGAATTATCCACGAGTTTTACTCGGAAATCGGCCAAGAAACACCAATTAAACCAAATCTGCTGAAAAAGTCATTGATTACCTGGTAAAAAATGCTGATTGACAAGGTAACTTTGAGCTGGACAAAAGTGAAGCCGGTTTTGTACTAACATTCAACAAGCAAAAACAAGTTCCGTCTGCATTTTCAACAGTTGCTCGTTTATGTTAACTCAATCTTTAACTCAGTCTTACACTCTGTAGTTCTGCTTGATCTGACAGCAAAATCGCTTTTTCTTAAGCACATTCTGGCCTCTACTTGCACTAGAGTATAGCACGTTCGTTAGGTTCGTATGTTGTTCGTTTTAATATTCTGTTGAATGTTGATTTCGTAAAATCATGTGATCTTACGATGCGCGCGACTTCCGGAAATAACAAATAAAATAATTAAAATATTTATATAAAAGCAAGGGGTGCTTTCTTTCAGTTTTCTCTCTCTGATAGTCACCTGTGAATTTCTACTAAAACAATTAGTCACCTCAGTCTCGGTGATTATCGGTGATATTTACCTCGCCGCTTCGCGGCTCGGTAAATATTCACCGATAATCACCTCGACTTCGGTGACTAATTGTTATTTAGTAGAAATTGACAGGTGACTATAGAGTTTCTCGTGCCGTGATTGGTCGAGATGGACGGCCTATTTTGTGATAGTCACCTCGCGCGAGGTGACTATCACATTTTCAGCGATTTAAAAATGGCGGCTTCTCGATTTATCGATATTACGTACGAAAAAGCGAATGAAACTAAAGAAAATGCTATTCAAAAACAAACTAAAGAAACAACTCAATATAGAGTTAAACGTTTTCGAGGTAAGATATAAGAATTTTTCTAATTTCATAGCTATAAACTCTTGATGGTGGTGTCGACGGCAATCGGCGACACGATCAAAACAACAAGTAATTTTGTGAAAAAAACTTTATTTAACATAATACTTTGAACAACAAACATTTAAGACAACATTTAAAAGCTTATTAGCATGGTTGTCGAAGATATAAACAAATGCTTTTCAATATTTTACGTTTCTGCCCGAAAAAAGACTGCAGACTGTTTTAACAAAAAACAAATCAGTTGTTGTCAGTCCGAGCTGCAGTCTTGACCGTCATCCTCCGTACAACAAACAAATGTCAATCTGTGACAGTATTACTTATTCAATGAGACTAATAAAACACTAAGTTTTAGTTCCTACCTCAAGCAGCTCCGTCAGTGAAGGAAAAATAGCGGTGATACGGTTCAGAAAAAACATTGGCAGCCGTGAAACTATATATCCAAAAATTGTACGAGACAGAATGCTGATATATACACAGAATTATCCACGAGTTTTACTCGGAAATCGGCCAAGAAACACCAATTAAACCAAATCTGCTGAAAAAGTCATTGATTACCTGGTAAAAAATGCTGATTGACAAGGTAACTTTGAGCTGGACAAAAGTGAAGCCGGTTTTGTACTAACATTCAACAAGCAAAAACAAGTTCCGTCTGCATTTTCAACAGTTGCTCGTTTATGTTAACTCAATCTTTAACTCAGTCTTACACTCTGTAGTTCTGCTTGATCTGACAGCAAAATCGCTTTTTCTTAAGCACATTCTGGCCTCTACTTGCACTAGAGTATAGCACGTTCGTTAGGTTCGTATGTTGTTCGTTTTAATATTCTGTTGAATGTTGATTTCGTAAAATCATGTGATCTTACGATGCGCGCGACTTCCGGAAATAACAAATAAAATAATTAAAATATTTATATAAAAGCAAGGGGTGCTTTCTTTCAGTTTTCTCTCTCTGATAGTCACCTGTGAATTTCTACTAAAACAATTAGTCACCTCAGTCTCGGTGATTATCGGTGATATTTACCTCGCCGCTTCGCGGCTCGGTAAATATTCACCGATAATCACCTCGACTTCGGTGACTAATTGTTATATAGTAAATTTGATGGTCACACTGATCCTTTCTCTAAAGAGCTTCAGCTACTAAAATTTGAAGACATTTGCAAACTACAAATGGGACAGCTTGTTTTTTCTTGGAAAAATAATCTTCTCCCGAAATATTTTAATAAGATGTTTGTCTCTAATAGTCAAATGGATGGATATAATACTAGGAATGCCAACACTCTTCGAACTCCTCTTTGTAGAACAAAATTAAGACAGTTCTCATTACGATTTCAAGGTCCAAAATTTTACAACTCCTTACCTGAAGAAGTTATGAATATAGCTTCTGTTTCCACATTTCTTCGCTCTGATTATGGAAACGTGTCTGCATCTTGATTTATTTTATTGTTTGATACTTTTTAGTTGAAATATTAGCGTGTTCGTAAACTTGTTGTACTAATTTTGATATAATGTAATATTCATTAGGAAGCCTAAATTCAAATAAGCCTGATGGTTTCTATTTTAGACTTCCTCGCCACTAATTAATCTATTTTGAGTTGTTTTACTTATGTAATTTACTATGAATTGTGGAAAATAAAAAAGTTGAAGTTGAAAAAGTTGAAGTTGCTGAATACATGTTATAAAATAACCGGAAGTAAATGAGCGAGTACACGCTATCTGATTGGTTACTGAGCTCAAAAACCGTGCATTATAACTCAATAAAGCATAAGCTGACGTGTTTCCTCGCGTAGATTTTGTCGTTTTGACGGATTTTAAGTTGTTTAAATCACAAAAAAAGTCAAAGAACACCTGGATACAAAGCTAATCAAGGTACTAACACAATAGAATGTTTTAACTGCAACGTTGAGTGCATTTTCATCGCTAAAATCGCCAACGTGTTTTCATCAAAGGCTTCCTAGCAACGTGCGTTGGTATGTGCTAGCAACGTCTCTTATAACAGGTAAATCTACATTTTTCATGGCTTTATTGTTAATTTAATGATGTTATTTTATAAAAGAAATAAAAAACTTTGTCTTGTGTGATTATCGAGTTATAATGGCACTCGAGAAGCTAGTAAAACACTCGGCTATCGCCTCGTGTTTTACACGCATCTCTCGTGCCATTATAACTCGATAATCACACGCGACACGTTTTTTATTTCTTAATTAAAATATGAATTGTAATTAGGATTAGTACATATCATTACCGTAAATAGTTTTTAACTGAAATATTGTAAAGCGCTGTGAGCGACTTGTGTAACAGCGCTATAGAAATTTATAAATTATTATTATTATATATATATATAATAATAATAATAATAAAAAATTAGTACAAATAAACTAAAAACGAGAACAAAATATTACAAAATGTGACAGGGAAGTGAAACAGCACTTTTTGATAATTAATTATTAGTAATGATGATCTAAAAGTAATATAAAATTATATTAACATCTATTCAGGTGGTTTATAAGCAGGCAATTTAGCTCGATAAAGCATATATAGTTACGATGCAAGATAGTATAAGACTATTTCTAGATTTAAAGAATTTAGATTTATTTCACGTCGGTATTCTAGTGGTAGAAAACTTAATTTTGTTAATCTCTCAGTATTTACCGCGATATGCGACGAGGTGGACACTTAAGCAGGAACTAATAGTTGCTCTACGCTGGAAGTTTTCAATTAGGAGGATGTGGTTTATGCATGGTATATGGTGACGATAGATTGCTGCCATGTTCTAGTTGAGGTATGACCAAGCTAGGAACGGCAAATAATTTTTCTGGCAGATAAATCGGTAAAATCCTTGCACATTCGCTTGATTATAGGCCCAAGGTTTTATTGACTTATTATTACTCGGATTTGAAACACTCCATCGTGTAACTGATTTTCTTTGTTTTTTAATTGATGATTTATTAATGAGCTTGAGAAGTGTTATATCTAACAGGAGTAAGCGTTCTGGCTCTAATTACGCGGACTACCACAGGTAGCCGAGTCTAGGTTTCGGTGCCTTTCCTGTATTTTTATTTTTAATTTTCGTGTCGACAAATTGCAATTATTACATCATCCCGATAGGCTTTGCGAAACACGCCATCTTCTTTGGTCGCCATTAACATTAAATATGCTCGAGTGTAGCCTCCTCCGTAGGTATTTCTAGCTCGAGTGTTCGCTCAAACCATAGTGTGATAAGCAATTATGTGGCTGGCAAGTATCTTGATCATAAACACGCTCACAATGTTTGTAATCGCACACGCCGATCGCGGTAGACCCACGCTAAAGATGACGAGCGATTTTGGAACGGGTCTGATACTGAGCAAACTCACCTCCATGTAATCAAAGCCGTTGGAAAACACTCTGTGATGCCTTTGTTACAGGTGTGCAGTTTGGTGCTGTTGAAAATTTCAGTGGAAAATTTAACCACCCGTGCACTGATAGCGCTGTATCATGACCTACAACTATATATTTGTGTATATTGCATTCAAATTAAAGTGCCTATGCCAAGGTCAGGGAATTTGCATATTTCGAATGTTTGGGTTATTCTAAGAACAATTGTAATATATCTTGTCAGACGAAAATCTAATCTTCACGGACTTTTTCGCTCTCGAAGTTGGCTATTTTGCCCTTTTTTGGCCTTTACCGTGAGATGGAAAGTACTGGTGACTACTGTTGAGAGAACGTTTGGGGCCGGAAGTGACATCATATTGAGAACCCCTCGAAGCATAACAACAGCAGAACTATAAGACGCGTGTGCTGAAATAGTGCTCAAAATCTTTCTTTCCGCAATATTTTTTTGCATTTTGATTTAAACTTTTACGGGAGCAATGTCATCGAGCTTTTCCGAGTTAAATGAGAGCCAGGATAACTCAGAAACTAATTTTATAGCCGGATACATGATGGAAGTCGAAGAGACGCAGTTGGGAGCAATAATATAGAATACCCGTCCACTTTTGAAACCACATTTAAAGGCAGAAATACAAACCAGAATGCTTTAAAATGTCTTTAAATATAATGTCGAAAGTTTATAGTATGTGTTCTTGTTGATACAGTACTGCTTAGAAATAACCTCTCACTGCGTCTGCGTCCGTCTTGCGTTCGTCTAGCGTCCGTCTAGCGTCCGTCTAGCGTCCGTCTTGCGTTCGTCTAGCGTCCGTCTTGCGTTCGTCTAGCGTCCGTCTTGCGTTCGTCTAGCGTCCGTCTTGCGTTCGTCTAGCGTCCGTCTTGCGTTCGTCTAGCGTCCGTCTAGCGTCCGTCTTGCGTCCGTCTTGCGTCCGGGAGGGTAACAGACGCAGAACCGAAGTTCCTTGTCGTGAAACGTCGGTACACGTTTAATTATCGAATAATACTCGATTTAGCGCTAATGTCAAATAATCGCCGCGCTCTCACCGCTCTCAAATAAACGTCGCACGTTCACATCCATAATTGCTGCGGAGCTTATTTGCAAGAATAAAAACATTTTAAAAAGTCACTGGAACGTTTTTTAGATAATTCCTCTACAGTTTGAAAGCGTATGTGTTTTTCTTTAGACGAAAGCTAAAGGAAGCTATAGAGTATAGTAAATTTGAGTGTCGGAGTGTTTTATATTGCGTAAAAGCAGACAGCAATAATTGTATCAGTGGATGAGTGACTGAAATGTGAACACATGTCTACAGACCTTTTCAATACATACAGCAAATTGTGCGAGGAATTCATTTAAAATGTTGATTGCGAAGAAACGCCAAATTTAAATGTGGCAGGACGCCAGGAAGTCAAGCGAAACGGAACTTTATAGTGACGTTTCCTTCGGCAGAAGTTTTATTTAAAAAACGGTGTGGAAATAGATAGTTATGAACATGAAAACTAACAAAACAACGTTAAAGAAACAAAAACTAATTCTAAACTAGCAGTAGATTTAGTACTGGATGACCGTAGATCTATCTTTGTAATAACCCAAGGTTTACACACGCCGATTTATGTGGCAATACTAAATAGTGTTGCAAGATAAATCGGGCCATCCGCCTATGTAATATATTGAGTTATCGGATATTTTTCACTATCGTCCTTAATTTTGGATGTAGGGAGGCCGGGACTCGTGATAACCCAACGTCTTCTCTGTATTCATGATATAATAATTGTATTGATAAAGAGTGGCAAGTTTTTGATCCCGTATCAAAAACTTATACAATGCCTTGACGGCACGTTACACATATTAATCAACGTGAGTGAAGACGCGTTTACACGATGCGACAAAAATATGCACAATTCAATAGATTCCTAGATACTAATTAGTCCCAGTTGATAGCTAATATAAGACAGACTAAAAAAGTCGCTCGCGCGACATCTATCGCCAAGTGTTATGTTAACTCGTCGTTGTTGCTCATTTGCTCGTCGATGAAGTTTTGGTCATTGACACTTAAAATGGGATTCCTTCCGCTGCGTTGGGCATCGGCTGTACTACCAGTTCGATTGTATCGAGCGATGAACTTTCCTACAGCAAACCGCGATGTCTTGATTCCTTCTTCTTTCTCCAAAATTTCTGTGATTTTCGTAATGGAAACGCCAGAAGATTTTAACGATACAATTCGATTTCTGGCGAATTGAGAAAGCTTTCCCATTCTTATCTGTGTGAACACAAGATTCGAGTGATAGAGCAGGAGAGATTGAGAGAACAATCAACAATCAGATTCAGAACAGAACGACTCGGATAACCTTCGCAATGAAATCGTATCACCGAACGTGATGCGAGCTCTGCGTCCAGCGAGTACAGCTTTCAGCGAGACGCAAGACGAACGCAAGACGGACGCTAGACGGACGCTAGACGGACGCAAGACGAACGCAAGACGGACGCAAGACGGACGCAAGACGAACGCAAGACGGACGCAAGACGGACGCAAGACGGACGCAAGACGGACGCTAGACGGACGCTAGACGGACGCTAGACGGACGCTAGACGGACGCTAGACGAACGCAAGACGAACGCAAAACAGACGCGATTTTTGATAGGTTATTTCTTAGCAGTACTGTAGTTATCAAATTAAATTGGGTTTTAAAATAGAACGAAGCAATTGTATATGATGAACTTTCCGTAATTTGACCTTTTGTCAAGTGTCAACAAAACCATCGCAACATATGGAACACAGAACAGTGCGCATCAAACGAAGGCGAACCTGTCGCCGATGCAGACTGGATCGCGAATTATAACGAGAAAAGACGTCTCGAGCAGAGTAAATTACAGTTGCTGAGATCCCGCTTGAATAGACGCGTCGCTTTGCAAATGTTGGTCTTATATTATTATATATAATTAATACATGTATTTTGTTTCGTGTCTCTGCCACTACAGACAATATCAAAATCGAATTACTACTTAACTGTATTCAATAGTACTGGGTAATACATGTACGTATTCCTTTTAAATTTTTAAATTTTTTGTCCTTCAGAGACATAACATTGATTTTCAGATGAAACAAAGTGCCATTAATGCTGCCGGGAAATTAGTGATGGCTAGAAGGGCCAAAATTTAAACAAACAAGACGCCCGCTAGGCGTTAACTCGGGCTACTTGAGGTTGTGGCTTGTTGAAAGACATATATTGTAGGCAAATTCAGTGATTTGAATTCAATATACACAAATCTATAGTTGTAGGTGCAGGGGTGGTTAAATTTTCCATCATTACAAACCCATAACATAGTGTTGGCCAATGGCTTTGATTATATGAAGGTGAGTTGGCTCAGTATCCAAGCTGGCTTACTGAGGTCTGCCCCACCAAATGAGCCATCCTGTTTGCTGACCTAATCCAGTTCTAGTCAACAGGGTCAGCCTGGCAAGCGAGCCGGCCTGTGCTCATGTAATAAGAATTCATATGGTCAGTCCGGCAAACAGGTTCAGTTTGAGCAAGCATTAAATCAGTTAATCTTTTTCTCAGTGTATAAGGCATGGCAGTAAATCAAACCATGCATTTAGCTGGCAGTAGCAAGGTCAAACAACAACAAACTCTTTACCCCTTGATCTTGATAGTTGGTATGGGTGTCAGAGATTTATTACATGTATGAACAATCGATACAAACTTACTGATAACCCAGAACATTTTGGAGCCCCATTTAAGCTTACAGGTAAAATATCGAATGAACTGCAGGGTTACTCAATGGCAAAGATTTATATACTGTACGTTCATTTGTAAGCATTCGCATATAATATGAACAATCGATACAAACTTACTGATAACCCAGAACATTTTGGAGCCCCATTTAAGCTTACTGGTACAATATCAAGTGAAACAGGGTAATTAATTCGATATATAGCAACATTGCATACTTTAATAATAGTACTTCTACTTGGTATAATATGAAACAATAAACTGTAGCATCGACTTTATTTTGTCTAATTACATAACAATAAACAATACAGGCAACAAAGCTTATAAAAATATTACAGTTACCTCAGAACAGTTAACATATTTCCATACAGCATTCATATGCAAGCATTCATATGTTGAGTCTCATATTAAATTATTAAACATTTAGTAGACAAAAAGCGTATGGAAACATATAATTTGATCGAGTACAGGTTCTCGAAATCGTAGACCAACCCGTTTCAAAAGCGATCTGGATTGTGAGCGTATATAAGATCAAGATACTTGCCAGCCACATCAAAGATTTTCAGTGAAGAGCACTCGAAGGAAGGTGTCAGATCAGATGAGTAAATAAATCAGAAATATACGCAGAGTTTTCAGTTTCGCAAAGGTGGAAAGCCTGGGTAAGAGGTTGATCGGGATGATGCAATAATTAGCCTCCCTAAAAACGACTGCGGGGGGCAAAATTGTTTTGGGGATAACTTCACTGCGCATGTCTAGTAATCCCACATTCATAGTCTCGCTCACTAGTCTACTAATTTAGTCAACAATGATGCAATAATTGCCATTTCGCGACATTGCCAAAATAAAAATAATAAAAATAAACAGAGCCCTTTCTAAGACTCGTGCTCTCCCCCCAGGGGGGGAGGCCCGAGTAATTAAAACGAATACGGCGCAGACACGAAACAAAATATATGTATAGTTATATATAATAATAAAAGAACACTTACCAACTTTGCCCAGCGACGCGTCCATTCAAGCGGCGTCTAAGCATCTGTAATTTACTCTACTCGAGACATATTTTCTCGTTATAATTCGCAATCCAGTCTGCATCGGCGACAGGTTCGCCTTCATTTGATGGGCACTGTTCCCTTCCATGTGTTGCGAGGGTTTTGTTGACACTTGACATCATCCTGGCTCTCATTTAACTCGGAAAAGCTCGATGACATTGCTCCCATAAAATTTTAAATCAAAATGCAAAAAATATCGTGAAGAGGGAGATTTTGAGCACTATTTCAGCACACGAGTCTTATAGTTCTACTGTTGTTCTGTTTTGAGGTGTTCTCAATATGATGTCACTTCCGGCGCTAAACGCCATTCTCCAGTAGTTTCCATCTCGCGGAAAAGGGCAAAATAGCCAACTTCGAGAGCGAAAAAGTCCATGAAGATGAGATTTTTTTCTGACAAGATATATTACAGATTTTCTTAGAGTAACTCAAATATTCGAAATATGCAAATTCACTGACCTTGACATAGGCACTTTAACAAGCTTGTTGGAAAAACGAGGTGCATCCGTGTTTTTAAACCGGTTTGTCCGCATTTAGAAATCAGAGGATGAACAATTACGAGTGTTAGAATAATACTTCTCAAACAACCCCCTATGTCAATGCGGTTTTCGTAAAAACCATTCGACTGAAATGTACCGCGGGATGTATGCGCACATCTATATATGAATACTAATAAGATAAGAAACGAAGAAAAAACTAGTAAAATGTTTGTCCAAGGTGGACAAAATCGACAACACTTTGTTGGAAACCTACTCAATGTAATAATAAGTCAGATAAACACCTCGAACGTCGGGATGTATGCCGCATACATATAATAATATGTATGTAATAATAATATAGGTACATGTATACTCAGCCGCTCTACATACATACGACTAATATATAGTTTATATATAAAGTCCTTTATTCTACCTCGCATGGATTATTGTGATGCTGTATGGAATTGCTGTGGACGTGTAAACTCAGATATAGTATATAGAGAAACTGCAAAGGCGTGCTGCACGCATAATAATGAAAGCACATAATAGTGATAAAGCGTTAAACAATCTGAGGTATATCAGCTTGGAAAGTAGACGTGATAAGCATGTTCTAAATCTAGTTATAAACGGTGTTTAAAGAAACGCTGTCTACAATTTTTTAATAATTATTTTAAACTTAATAGAGAAGTTATTAGGAGAGTTACCAGACAGCGCCATCATATTAGGCTCATATGCCCTCTGTTAGACTTGAATGTACTAAAAAATCGTTTTTTATCATTGGTCCGTAACTTAGATTTGTGATTTGTTTGTTATATTTTAGTTATACTATTTTGTTTTCTTAACATATACTGGATTTTTTTGTAGTTATTATATTTATATAGGGCGATCTGTTGATAGCGGTGTTTTTATATTTCTATAATAATCGCTGAAAGAGCTATACCCTATTAAAATAAAGGTATCCTATCCTAACAAATCCATATTTCAAGAGAAAAACGAGATTAAATTTGTGGACTTTCTGCTGTAATCTTCCTCTTATTTCTAAATACTGATTAAATATTAATTTCTTTTGAATTTTCTTCAAGGATTATTAATGAGTTTGAGAAGAACTGTATAATCACCTTCGTATATTAATGATCTCAGATCTTAGTCGATATTGATTTGTGATGTTGAAACACGTATATGACATGTTGTAGTTGTTATTAGTCGCGACTGCATGCTTATATATGCGAAGTATACTACCTAAACCTGAATATACTTCCATCGGTCAACCTGGATCTTTACGACGACAATGTCTGGGAAAACGACCAAATAAACCTGAAGCTCTATAACCCGACAAGAGGAAGAAATACTGAGAAAATGATTCGCTAGGATATCATTCACCTGTCGCTCTCACAAATGCACGGAAACGGATATGAAACGTGATGGTTTTCAACATTCAGAAACCAAGCAAGTGCAACTTCAAGTTCATCTTCCATTTATCGTGTCGTAAATGCATGCCAAAGTTAATTATACAACAAGTAACAGCAAAAAGTCAGCAAAACCAACAAATGTCCACTTTGACTGGAATAAACCACAACACTCGTGTTCTATCTACTGTTTAACAGCTCCTACAGCATAACAGCTCCTTCAGCTGAAAAACCTTTTCCCTTCAGAAATACCAAAAATTTCTTTCGCCATAACTATAATGTCTTGTCAATGGCTGCCTGCATCGCGCGAAGACATTCCGACTCGTAGTCCCCTTTACTGTTTTCACTTCGGCGTAAAATTTGGACATAAGGTTATCGATTTTGTGATATAGAAATACTATAGTAGTTCAATTGCTGACTTATTCCCGGAGCAAAGCACCATATATTTAGACCAAAAATTCCATGTTTTTGTTGACCGGATCGTGTCCTTGTTTCAATTCTTCAATATCGCTTTGGATAAGTTTGGCAACCTATACTGATGCTCGCATGTGCCTGTATGCTGTTGCCTGTATGTTATGGATACACTTATTTTCTTAATCTAGTGATAAAATAAGCGAAGTTTGCTGTACGCTAAGACAATTCGTCCATTACTTGTATGTGCAGTCGTGGCCGTATACGTGTACAGCAGTACCTGCATGGCGTTTGCTTTTCTTCTGTGCCTTCCGTGAATAGTTCGGCATGAGAAAAATAATTCAACTCATCCTTTTTGTCTTTCGAACTTTTCTTGTGATTAACTTTGTCTTTAGTAACTGGTATCACATAAGAAACAAACTAATTAAAACTTTGTATTTAAATTCCTCCATTTTTAAAAAATGTTTGGAAAAGCCGACCAGAAACCTATACCTTGTATATACTGAACTGTGATTGGCCAATTGTGATAGCTAGCGTAGTTTTCATTGGTTGCTTAAATCTTTTCTGTCCGGCCAAGTCGATATGTTTGGTAGAAGACCCACGAAGTCGTCAATCGAAAAACACGGCACATGGTAACGCGTGAGTAACAATTGAAAATAGACAAGCGCCAGGCACATCATGAGATCCACTCACACGCGCCACGTTTGATTTGATAAAAAACTCTGCGATTGGTGACATTTTGAATTTTCATGATGCTGCGCGGGTGTGCAAGATTGGCTTTTCTAGAAAAATAAAAGTTTTTCAACCTAATTTATGATAATTATTGCTAAGATAATGTGTCTTGTTCGGGAAATTTAACAGCATTAATGGCAAAGCCGGTTTATTGAGCTTTCAGAAACTGTACAGCTTTCGCAATAGTTCTGCAGGTTATTTCTAGAGATATCAATAGAATAAAGAGGTGGTTACATTTTGGATGTTTTTCAGCGGACAAGAAAGAGTTAAGGGTGCGATTAATTATTCGCACTCCTCGTGTGAACCAATAGGATTGAGGCATATGTGAGATATATACAGAGGGTATATAATTAACGTATATTTAATATTTAATAATTGCACTACTCTCGAGCAATCAGAATGCAGTAATTTTGTTATGCATATAATAAAGTATAAATATAGCGTGTACACTGTTGGCACGGCAGTTGTGGTTCAGTTGTTGTTCATAGTAAAGAAGATCAACGACAAAACCTGTATTTGCTTGCAGTCCATATCTTGTCTTGTACCCGTGGCAAATAATAGTATCAACGATGAAATAGACTGAACATCGGCAAGTACGTTACATTTTACCAAATTATTTGAAAATGTTTATATATATATATATATATATATATATATATATATATATATATATATATATATATATATATATATATATATATATATATATATATTCCCAGCCGGAATGCCTTAAAGTTGCATTTTTCGCAACTGGTCCCGGTTTGGTCTTAAAATGTATGTATTCCAACACTCGAAATTTTCCTTCACCATAAATCCTTGCAACATGTAGTTTGATCGAGTGAAATGCCAAATATTACCTTATATATATATATATATATATATATATATATATATAGTAAAGTGAAAAGGTGGTAAACTGCCAAGAATTTAGTGATGAGATACTGACGTTTCGAGCGGAACTCTTACTCTGATGAAGGGCTCCGCTCGAAACGTCAGTATCTCGTCGCTAAATTATTGGCAGTTTACCACCTTTTCACTTTGCTATATATTCAAAACACTGTCTACGCAGCAACTTTATTATATATATATATATATATATATATATATATATATATATATATATATATATATATATATATATATAATATATATACGTGTAGGTTTTGGTCTACGAAATGCAAAGAGTGCTCAACAACATATAGTTAGAGCAAATAATAGATTTTCGCTTACCTCAAAACTGGTCTGCTACAACTTGTTTCATCTGTAAAAAGAATCTTCAGGCAGTGACCTGAAGATTCTTTTTACAGATGAAACAAGTTGTAGCAGACCAGTTTTGAGGTAAGCGAAAAAAAATATATATATATATATATATATATATATATATATATATATATATATATATATATATATATATATATATATAATATATATATATTCAAGCTAGAAATCATACGAGCAGACTGCTCAATATCGAAGTAGTAGAGCTGAGCTTGGTGACTTGCCACGTTTATTTCAAGCTTTTCCTTTTCCAGCTTTAGGCTCATTGACAAAATATGTCAGTTTAAACTCGCGAGCAAATTAAGTTTGT
>JAYKKM010000302.1:282500-290000 GCA_035772405.1 Chrysogorgia sp. JL179-B06 | reverse complement strand
CCTTTTCCAGCTTTCCCTGACGACCCGCGAACAATTACCGATGTTTGAACAAGG
Organism: Chrysogorgia sp. JL179-B06; assembly: GCA_035772405.1. Classification (NCBI taxonomy): domain Eukaryota; kingdom Metazoa; phylum Cnidaria; class Anthozoa; order Scleralcyonacea; family Chrysogorgiidae; genus Chrysogorgia; species Chrysogorgia sp. JL179-B06. The sequence goes on along the minus strand of JAYKKM010000302.1, from coordinate 289,946 downwards.
CTCATTGACAAAATATGTCAGTTTAAACTCGCGAGCAAATTAAGTTTGTCAAGGTAAAACATGAACGCGTTCCAAACTAATTTGGGAAATTCCAAATAAGGAAATTCCGCATAAATCAATGGAAAAGCGCCATATTTGTCATTCTGTATCTACGTTTTAGACAATAACAATTACTTTTGCAGAAAAAAAATAATTTTATCGTACTTTTTAAAATATATATACAAATTTGCGGAAAATATTATTAAAAAGCTGTTTGCATAAACTGGGCGTTAGGTAATGGTGAATGAAAACATCAAGGTTATAGATATGTAGCTCGACAATTATTTGCATTTTATGCAAACTGTCTATTTGTGACTGCGCTAGTTTACATAGATACGTACTCACTACCGATATTTTGAATAATTTTGAATAATAAAATATTGTGATTTTTAAAAAACTTCTGCGCAAATAGTTCAAAATATTCATTTGCATACTGAGAGACTATGCATATCCATATTTTAATGAAATTTATAAAACCGACTGCTTACAGCTATGTCTATTTAGTGACAATTACATCCAAAAATTGGAATCAGAAAATCTAATTCCCAAACTTTCCCAGAAAATACGGCCTTTCATTAGACGCACATCAATTCGGAATCAGAATTTCATTCGGAATCAGAATTTCTGATTCCAAAACTTCCGCAGAAATACGGCTATTTTGATGGACGTCAATTCGGAATCAGAATTTCTGATCCCAAAACGTCCTGCAGAAATACGGCTATTTTGACGGACATCAATTCGGAATCAGAATTTCTGATTCCAAAACTTCCCGCAGAAATACGGCTATTTTGATAGACGTCAATTCGGAATCAGAATTTCTGATTCCAAATTAAACTTTCCGCAGAAATACGGCTATTTTGATGGACGTCAATGCGGTATCACAATTTCTGATTCCAAATTAAACTTTCCGCAGAAATACGGCTATTTTGATTGACGTCAATTCGGAATCAGAATTTCTGATTCCAAAATTTCCCGCAGAAATACGGCAATTTTGATGGACGTCAATACGGATTCCAAAACTTCCCGCAGAAATACGGCTATTTTGACGGACGTCAATGAGGTATCAGAATTTCTGATTCCTAATTAAACTTTCCGCAGAAATACGGCTATTTTGAATGAAGTCAATTCGGAATCAGAATTCCTGATTCCAAATTAAACTTTCCGCAGAAATAATGCTATTTTGACGAACGTCAATTCGGAATCAAAATTTCTTATTCCAAAACTTCCCACAGAAATACAGCTATTTTGACGTACGTCAATTCGGAATCAGAATTTCTGATCCCAAATTAAACTTTCCTCAGAAATACGGCTATTTTGACGGACGTCAATTCGGAATCAGAATTTCTGATTCCAAATTAAACTTTCCGATTTCATTCGGAATTCCAAATTCCAAATTCGGAATTCCAAATTAAACTTCCCGCAGAAATACGGCTATTTTGACGGACATCAATTCGGAATCAGAATTTGTGATTCCAAAACTTCCCGCAGAAATACGGCTATTTTAACGGACGTCAATTCGGAATCAGAATTTCTGAATTCTGATTCCAAATTAAACTTTCCGCAGAAATACGGCTATTTTTACCGACGTCAATTCGGAATCAGGATTTCTGATCCCAAAACTTTCTGCAGAAATACGGCTATTTTGACGGACATCAATTCGGAATCAGAATTTCTGATTCCAAAACTTCCCACAGAAATCGTCTTCGTTGCGTTTACAACGGCGGTTTGATAATTTCTATGGCTTCAGGACGGCGCGTACTCGCAAAGACGTGAGAGGGATAAAAACAAGCTTTGGATGCCAAATACCGTAGTCAATAACAGTGTCTGGATGTATAAAGTCATCAATCAATCGTTTTATTAACACAAGACGCTTGCTTGGACTGCTCGTTAATATTCGATTACATTTACTGATTTACACAATTCGAAATACCAAATATCAATTCGGAATCAGAATTTCTGATTCCAAAATTTCCTGCATAAATACCGCTATTTTGAAGGACGTCAATTCGGAATCAGAATTTTTGATTCACTTTAATATTATATGATTTCATCGCTTTGTGCAAACGGGTTTGTTGACTCGGAATCAGAAATTCTGATTCCATTTTAATATTATATGGAGCGTTTAATCACTTTGTGCAAACTAGTTTCTTGATTCGGAATCAGAAATTCTGATACCACTTTATATTATATGATTTCATCGCTTTGTGCAAACTGGTTTGTTGATTCGGAATCAGAAATTCTGATACCACTTTAATATTATATGGTTTAATCGCTTTATGCAAACTGGTTTGTTGATTCGGAATCAGAAATTCTGATCCACTTTAATATTATATGATTTCATCGCTTTGTGCAAACTGATTTGTTGATTCGGAATCAGAAATTCTGATTCCATTTTAATATTATATTCATCTCGTCGTGGAGGCTGCTCTGTCGATTCGGAATCAGAAATTCTACATAGTAATTATTTAACTATTGTGTATGTAACAGACATAAAAGTTAAATAAATAATTGATTGGGCAAATCGCTGTCTGTTTTGATAAATAGTTTGCAAAATTCAATATATATTTGCCTTTATAAACACGCAAAAGAATTTTCCAGCTAGTTACCCTGATTTCGTCTGAAAATTCCTACTTTGGAATTTCCGAAAATAGTTTGGAACGCGTTCATGGTCGTGTGTGTCATTCAGCTCCGACCTTGCCATTTGTAGGAAAGATGCTGAGAATGATGTGCAGCATCCATCATACATTTAAACAAGTTCTTCGTTTACGATGTTTCTCGAGCATCCTTGAAAGAGCCCATCCGTCGTCGTGATGTTGTGATTTTAATTTCGTGCCGATGACGTTATAACAAAGTGAAAAGGTGGTGAACTGCCGAGATTTTTAGGAACGAAATACTGACGTTTTGAGCGGTGCCCTTCGTCAGCCTTATCTAATTAAAGTCGCTAAATGGCTGAAAATGTATTCTCAGCAGTCTATATTTCATGCGGCATTTACACTTAGATGGCTATTAATTACTTATTAATTACAAGTATTCTGCAGAAACCATCAAACATCTGCAGCGCAGTTCAGTATTTAACTCTTACATACATACATATACACGCATACTTGCATGCGCGGTGTTGTGCGGACTTCACTTACACTTAAAGTGCCTATGAAACGAAAATTAAGTTTGTTTTATTTGAAAGAACTTTTAAAATAATGAAGAATATTAATTTACAGCTTTCTCATATTTCACTTGGTTCTTGAGATATTTAGACTTATGTGATATTCAAATGAGATAGCTATGACGTCAAGGGGTGTGCAATACATTTTAACATATTGGAAAATCGTGTATATCTTTAAGATTATTAAACGAAATCACTTGAAACATTGCATGTGGATACAGACACCTAAACTGGAGAACATCGTTCTAGTTTTATGGTCGCCATGGTAACAAATTAGTTTTCAGACATCTTGATTTCTAAAATAAAATTATTTGTTTTCTCTTCCGTCCCAAACATTTGCGGGTTGGTACTGGTTTAGCATATTTTCACTGACTTAACCAATTCTAAACTGAAGTTTAACTTTGGTGCAACACATAGCTATGTCATTAAACAAAGATTTTTGACAAAGAGACTTAGAGGTCTGGGAACTATATTATTACTATTGCAACATTGAAACTAGAACGATGTTCTCCAGTTTAGTGGTTTGTATCCACATGCAAAGTTTCAGGTGATTTCGTTTGATAATCTTAAAGATATACACGATTTTCCAATATGTTAAAATGTATTGCAAACCCCTTGACGTCATAGCTATCTCATTTGAATATCACATAAGTCTAAATATCTCAAGAACAAAGTGAAATATGAAAGAACTGTAAATTTATATTGTTCATTATTTTAAAAGTTTTTTCAAATAAAACAAACTTAATTTTCGTTTCATAGGCACTTTAACTTACGCACGTCCTTATGTGGACGCGTGTAAACAACAACTGCAAACCGTATTATGGCGAATGCCGATACTAAACGTTGTGCGCACTTTCATACACAGATGACCAATCAACTATATTTTTGCGAATACGGCTTTAGGTGCTCTATTGAAGCCAACTGTTAATATATATTCTCGAGTAAATATTGTAGACAAATAGGTAAACTAATTATGAAGGCTTATCTCCTGCAGCGTTAATTAAATTACAAATTTCTTCACGTTTGGCGGCGGATAAGTGTTGACAGTCACTAAGCGATCGGTATGTTCGATTTCCACTATTTTTTGCCGGATAAATTATCTTTCTTCTGTTGTATCGTAGAGCTTCTCCGATCGACTATTTCTCAAGAAAACGTTCAACGTATTCGGCTTAAATAACGTCTGACGTTTCTACATGTATATAAAAAAAACGAGACCTTTAGAAATTAACCTATTGTTGTTAAACACAAGATTTTATGCTCCTGGGCATTTAAAATAGCTTCTAATCGTATGAAGGAGCATAACTGTATATCAAATAATCACCTGTACTCTGTATAGTGTTCAAGAAATATTCGCCTTCGTCCGCTATTCTCGCTTTTGTTTGAATGAAGTTGAGCGTTTGAATCGAAGAATACATTCTCTGCAGCTTCAAGAAAACTTCCTGTAAAACCCTGACTAGGAATATATGAACTAAAATATATAAACGCGTCAAGCCAACGCGATTTTTAGGAACGAAATACTGACGTTTTGAGCGGAGCCCTTCATCAGCCTTATCTAATTAAAGTCGCTAAATGGCTGAAAATGTATTCTCAGCAGTCTATATTTCATGCGGCATTTACACTTAGATGGCTATTAATTACTTATTAATTACAAGTATTCTGCAGAAACCATCAAACATCTGCAGTGCAGTTCAGTATTTAACTCTTAACATACATTACATACGGTATACAAATGTATTAGTTATCCGGTAGGGCTTTTCGTAACTCATTCAGAAATGAATAAAATATTAGTGGAATTTGACAATTTCAACTTATTAAGATCAAACTATAAAACGAAAGATAAAATACAAATATATGCTAATATAAAATATGAAATGCCAGATGTTGGTTCACTGATCAGATGTCTGTCACAAAATGTCGGGATAAATAATCATGGTCGAGACCATTTATACATTTAAATACCATGGCGGAGTATATACGTAAATGAATTATTTTTAATTGTCACCGGGAACTACTTCTGTTCATTCCAAATTATAGGTTCCTCTAATATCACACACTGCAAGGTTTTGAACATGTTTTGTTACATTACTGGTTACGCGAGTAGACGCCCAAATATAGATTACTGAGTTTCATCAATTGTTTCTGGGTTGCATCAGGTATATGATGACCGGGTTGGTGTGACGAGATGTGACCACTGTCGGCAAATTTGGTCTGTATTGTTCGGTAAATTGAAAGAAATCTGAAGACAAATCCGGAAATAAAAGACAAATTCGGAGATAAAAGACAATTTCAATCGACGAATATCTCGTTCGACAAATGTAGGTTTCTTTCAGGATGTTCATTATGGATTTCTGCACGTGTTCATTGTGGATTCGCGGGCGCGTTTCGAATGACCACACCCATTGACCACGCCCTTTATCGGGAAAAATGTATTGATTACACCCCTGCTAAACTGTCTTCACGATCTCCCTATAAGTAGGGAAATGTATTTGTTCGTCAGGACAATGTATTTGCTGTTCCTTATATTGAATACGTACTATAATACCTTTCAATAAATTAAAGAGGCATATGTCATGGCTTCCATGCTAGCCACGCCACTGGTTTCGAAGAAAAAAAACTAGAAATTAATTACGCAAAGTGACATTACTTTGCGACAAAGAGCAAATACATGCGATAAAATCATACTTGTTTGATCAGCGCGATTTTTATTGCAGACAATAAAGAGGTTGCCGCGCACGATGAGAGGTTGCCGCGCACGATGAGAGAATGCCGCGCACGATAACAGGCGGCTCCACATGGTGCCACTAAAATCGCACATAGTCGCTGCTCAGGTGTGCAATCGTCTTTACTGTGTTCAGCGATAACTTTGGCCTTTTGGAATCAGGCGTTCTTAGTAGTTTGAGGTGAGTTTTCGTATGTACCATTTACTGTAGTGGCAAAGCTAGAGTTCCGAAAATTCCGATTTCTTTCATTGACAAATTCGTCTGATCACGGTTTGATGTAGCATTTCAAAGCATTGCGTAGTAAATTTGATTAGTTTTTTTGTTTTGACTCATAATCTAGTTATTGGTTGGTTCATGGAATGAACTGGCTGTGTTGCGGAACTAGAATGCCACATAGACGCAAAAAGCATATATAGGTTATCGCCGTGCATGCATATTCGAGCGACCATGGAGCGACGAAAAATATCACGTGCAAATGCGACGAAATCGTGAAGGTCTGCGCGGCGGCCTTAACACGACTTGGGAATTGGTAAGCAGTTAGGTTCAAAGCGCATAAAACCGCTTTCTCAACATTGTTTACACATGTGTTATTCTGCGTTTGCGTAATTTATTTCCAGTTTTTTTCTATGAAAGCAGTGGCGTGTGTGGAGCCATCAGTGACATGCATGCCTCCTTAATTTATTGAAATGTACTTATGAATGTATTCAATTCGCAATAAAATGGGTCATTTGTCATAATACTGCTCGAATACGCCTTCTTTCTTCTATGACATACCATAGTAGCGCTGTGTCGTTGACTAGGATGCACATCAGACTTTCGTCGAAGCTAGCCTGCAGAGCAGGCGTTCCGCGGGTTGAAAAACGGGAGTTCTTACAATGTTTAAATAGTCAGAGAATTTATCCATTTAACTTATCACAGGCGAATGCTTTCCGAAGGAGGCTTACGAGATGTGAAGTAATAGCAGTCCATGTGGTATTGTACTAGAGTGTCTCACAACTCTGGGCACCCCAGACAATAGGAAATATTAGTGAGGTAGAAAGACTACAACGGAGGGCCGCCAAATATGTTTTAAGGTTAAACTCGCAGGACAATTTGAATATATCATATAATGAGCGTCTGAAATATCTATACTTATTGCCCTTATCATACTGGCACGGACTAAATGATCTTGTTTTTTTTATTTTAAATGCATGTCGTGACTGGTCACTACAATATTTCTATTAACAGATTTGTAGAACCTAAAATTCCAGTAAGAATCACCAGAAATAGTTCTGAATTAGATGTATTAGTTCCTAAGTGTCGTACTAAACTCTTTCAAACTAGTTACTTTAACCGTTTACCTAAACTATGGAATAATCTACCAAGCTTATAATGTGAAATTCTAATTCAGTTAAACATTTTAAAAGTCAACTATATAATCACCATATTAATGCTCTAAATAATAATTACGACGTAGATAACTATTGCATTGGAAGTGTACTTGCTTAAATTACTTTAAATGTCACGCTTCGCGTAACGTGCTCT